>PVIH01008792.1:0-87803 GCA_004025045.1 Sigmodon hispidus | reverse complement strand
CTTTCTCCCTCTCTAAACCCAAGCGTATTGGTAAATAAAACTTTAAAAACTCTGTCTCACGTCAGAAAAGCCACCTGAAGTGGGACAGAAAATAGATGAAATATATAGGGACCAATCTTATCTCACTTTTATTTTAAATTTTGAATCTTATTCCTTTCTGCATTTTTTACTCTCTTACTTTAGAAATCTTTTCTGCACAGAATACTCTCTAATGGTTCAATATCTTCAGTTGATAATATCCATTGGATCCTTCACTATTAAAAACAATTTCTCCTACCAGCACTCTACAAGGCATCCTGAAGGAAGATGGGGCCCCCACCAAAAACAAACACACAAACAAACAAACAAAAAAACACATTGAGACAGAGTAAGAAGGAACCTGCTGTATGTCACTCAGTGATCACTTTTGAGGTATAGACCAATCAGGACAGTCGCAAGATAGTTTCTTATCATATCTTTAACAAATATTTCAGATGGACTCAGTACGATGAGAATGGTTTTAGACATTTGTGGAATGGTTATATATATATGTTTACAGTTACTTCATTAGGACTTAACCATTGTTTAGTTTACAGGACCCCACAGAGATACCATCGCCCACAGGTCAACATGAAGCAACTCAATGAAACAACTACGTCCCTTTCCTGATAAGTTGGTCATCCAAGGGAGTGTTATAGTCAATTATTATTTTGGTACGATGGTTATAAGTTAATCTTGGGTAGAAGATAGAATGATATTATTAAAAAAAAAGAAAGAAAGAAAAGGGAATAGATAGATCATTATACTTGCAAACAACTATTAACCAAACGATGAATGGAAAATGAATTGACATGGTACAAATGTTTGTATATTGATACAAATGGGAAATCAATCTATATGTTTGATTTGGATAATATATGTATTGATACAAAGTTGAACATGGTACGAATGTTTGTATATTGACACAAATGGGAAATTAATCTATATGTCTGATTGGGATAATATATTGATGCAAAGTTGAATGTATAATTGCCCTATTTTGCATGTGTCTACCTCTGTCTAAAGTATTTTGCACATTGATGTGTATTAAGTGCCTTGTCATTTCCATAATGCAATTTCTACCTCTAATTATTTATGATAATCATAACATTTGTTGTAGTATACAAACAAGTTGTTTTATATAAATCTGTTTAGATATATTTTTATATATAATGATATATAGTTAGGATATTGTTTTCATTTGGTACAAAATGTGTATTTTGGTCAGTTTTCCTAAGATTGTTATATTTGAAATTATTTGAAGGAGCTGTATGCTCATTTTGGAATGCTTATTTTTACAATGTTAACCTCATTTTCTTGGTTGATTGGGATTGCAGATTATGGTTACTCAGATTTATCACCTAACATTCAGGATACTCAGGCTTTTCAGAAACATGTCAGGATATACCAAATAGATAGGCGTCTTCAACCACTTCATAGACTGAGAGAATATGGCATTCAAGATTTTGTTATCCCGAATTTGGCCTTCAGGGACATGACAACTCCTGGCATCACCGTTCCTTTCTCAAGATGGTGTTGAGCATCACAGACATCTTGTAAAGAGATTGTCTAGTTTGGCAAATAATGGCCTGAAGGGCAAAGGACTACACTTGGCCCGACTGCTGTCAGCACACACTGTCCAAAATGGACGAGCAGGATGAGAGATAGAGCCTGCCGAAGCCTGACTAGCCAGGATAAGACGGTCCTACCAAAAATACCCTGCTTCTATGGAGACTTTTCAGATATCCTAGGCCAGTAGCCACAGAGATGGATGCTCCCGTTGTACTGAGAAGTGGTGGATGACTGCCCAGGTAGTTAACTGTCATGTCCTCTCCTAAATTCTGGAAGTTACTTCATGTTTCCAACTTTTGGTATATATTTTCCTTCTCAGGTCTTGATGGTGTTGAAGATTAGATAGTTGAGGTTATTATTACTTCACATTCCAGCAAAGACACTCAAGTCTTAGAACTCTATTGTTTAAGATAAACAGCCTTAAAGCAATCCCTGTACATTTTCTTGTATCAACATTTTAGATATTAAATTGCACTTTGTAGTTGTTGTTTGTTAGCGGTAGTTTGACCTCACTTATGTTAGTACCTTCCTCTTTTCCAGATACTGTCTTATGATGATCCCTATAGTATGTAGTTTTATACCTAGTTTAGAACCTTCCTATTTAGACAAAACGGGGAGATGTAGCAGGAAATCAGGACAACAGAACGCAGAAGGTGAGGGAGAGGGGCGTGGTCACTGAGAACGGGATTTGAACAACACCTGGAGAGAGACTGGCCGCAGGCGCAGGGTAGGCGGTCTCTCGTGCAGAGTGCTGGGGAAGGGGCCGGAGTTCCGGTTCGTGGCGGCGAGGCTGCGGGTTGGCATGGCGGCTTGGTGCATTACTAAAACCTCTATTTTGTAAGTGACTCTAACAAAATAAACCTCATTTAAAACATACCTCTTGGTGGCGGGTTTTTACTGTGATACATACCACGTTTGTTTTTCTGAGTCTGTGTGACCTCACTCAGGATGATATTTTCTAGTTTCATCCATTTGCCTACAACTTACATGATGTCATTGTCTTTAACTGCTGAGAAATATTCCATTGTGCATATGTACCACATTTTCTTTATCCATTCTTTGGTTAAGGGGCATCTAGGTTGTGTCCAGGTTCTGGCTATTACAAATAGTACTGCTATGAATATAGTTGAACAAGTATCCTTGTATGATTGAGCATTCCTGGGAAATATGCTAACAAGTGGCATCATTGGGTCTTGAGACAGATTGAACCCAATTTTCTGAAAAGTTGCCATACTGATTTCCAAAGCTGCTGTACAAATTTCTATTCCCACCAACAGTACAGGAGTGTTCCCCTTACTCCACATCCTCTCCAGCATAGGCTATCATTAGTGCTTTTGATCTTAGAAATTCTGACTGGTTTAAGATGCTATCTTAGAGTCATTTTGATTTGTGTTTCCTTGATGGCTGAGGATGTCGAGCAATTTTTTAAGTGTCTTTTGGCCATTTAAGATTTTTCTGTTGAGATATCTCTGTTTAGATCTGTAACCCATTTTTAAATACAAGTAGTTGATATTTTGATGTCTATTTTCTTGAGTTCTTTATATAATTTTGGTAATCAGTTCTCTGTCAGATGTAGGGTTGGTGAAAATCTCTTCCCATTCTGTCAAACCAGAAGGGTTTGTGTGTGTGTGTGTGTGTGTGTGTGTGTGTGTGTTTTAAATCACTTTATTCATCTATCATCTTTGAATGAAAAAAGGAATATTTTTTTCTTAAAGTCCACTAATGAATGAGTACATCCCCTGCTTATCCTTTTGAGTTTGTGAGTCCTCGCTCAGGAAGATATTCTCCAAATCCATCCATTTGCCTGTGAGTTGAGGATATCATTTTTTCTTACTGTCGAATAATACTCCATCTTTTACAGATTGCTCCCACAGCAATTTCTGTTTTGTTTTGTGAATTTCTTTTCCTCGCTATCATTTATATTTGGTGTTATTGTTTTGTTTTGAAATCTCAGTATCATAGGTAAATTTATCCATCTTGCTTTTTTCCTTACCCAGAGTCTCAGATGATTTTTCTCATATTATTTATGTGTTTGTAACCCTTTGAACTTATTCATCATAACAAGTAAACTTTCATTTTTGAAACTTTAACAAATTTAATGTCTTCAAATTTGGTATTTGTGAAACTATTATAGTTTTTAAAAGACACATCATCCTGTATCTGCTTTTGTATCACAATTTGCACATTTATGGATTGGGAATTTTAGTTTTCAGAGGGAAGATTTTCTGAAGAAATAGCCTTATTTGGAAATATATATGCCTATTACCTTTCTTACAAAGGAAAAAAGATTTTCATCAACAAAACCAATACCAAAGAAAATCTCTGCCACAGCAACCACACTTCATTACTCACTGCTCTAGTTTTGTTTTAAAAAATATGCTGACAAAGCAACTTATGGGCAAAATGATTTATTTCTATTCACAGTTTTATGACAACCTATCATGGCAGTCAAAATATAGATATGACAATAGGAGTTTGGAGTAGCTGCTCATATTATGTGCACACTCAGGTTGATGATGACGATGATGATGGATGTTAATACTCAACTTGCTGTTTACTTTTTAACTCAATCTGGATCACAACACACTGAAAGATGTCACCCATGTTCAGAGTGACCATTTCCACATCAATTTACTTCCTACAGAAATTATTTTATAGTAGATTTCAATGATTAATGTTTAATGTAATGTATGTAGTCTCTCTAGGATCAGTTATCTTTCAAAATTGCATTCATTTTAGAAATTTCCTATTTTGTTTTATATATTATTTATTAATTTTAAATACCAACTATATATCCCTTTTTCTTCTCTTCCCCAACCTCACCTTGGCCTACCCCCTCCCTTCCTCTGAAAGTATAAGGCCTACATTCATTTTAATTATTTCATTTTTTGTAATCAGGAACCCCTGATGGCATTTTTCAGTTTTGCATTCTATTTTCAGGGGAAGCTCCAACTCATTCAATGTACTTCCTAGTTTTGATAACTTGTATGACTTATATCAAAGCAAGTCCTGAAAATGAGTCAAATATGGGAAGCAGCAACAGGATACTGAACTCGGTAGTAGAGGATCAACCTCATGCTTTCAACCATGTCTAGTACTCTGTATATACTCTAGAGGGGGAGTTACAGAAACTGAGTGTCCGTGATTAGTTTTAGCTGTCAACTTGACAGTTAAAATCACCTGAGAACTGGGCACAATGCAATGATGTTGCTCCATCGCCACACTGACACCTCTCCACTTTCTATCAGTAATTCATGGAAAAACGACTCATAGAAAAGCAAGTCTGCCTCATTATTGATCTCAGATTTTAATTCTTTTCTGTGAGAAAACAAATTTAAGTTAACAGAAATATGAATTAGAATCACACATCAGCACATGGAAAGCTGTACAAGAGGAAACACTGTAAGTTTAAGGGAAAGCTGGGGCTCAGAGTAATATGTTGTTTCAAAAAGAAAAGAAATATGATTTTATTGGTGGCAATTAGCATGTAGAGAACTTACTAAGGTTGTTCAAGTTTATATTTAATGACCAAGAAGCAGAAGCAGGTTTTAAATCTGAGTGTGTCTTGCCTGAATTGAGATTCTTTGCAACCTTCTTTCACAGCACCTATACAGACAATTTTGTGCTGCACAATGCCCTCATATTTAGAAGAGTTGCTGCAGAAATGAATGCAAACAGAATAGTGAGGAAAAAGGAGATGTGGAGGCAATCCCTTATTTATCACTTGCTCAGTGAAGAGTACTACATGTCAATACTCCGTGTAATCTGTTTCCTGGGTTTATTACTCCAGTAATATTCACTCTGTAGGGAAGAGTAACCAAAGTATGAAAATATCTATGTAGCTCTTAGAATAGTGCATGAGTATTGTCTTATTGTGGATAAGCTGAAGGACATGTAATAGACATATGAGAAATAGATATAGGGGAAGCCATTCCTGTGGGCAATGAACATGCCCTAATAATTTTCTGTGAGGACAAAAATATTTCCACAATAATCAATTTGAACAAGAGTCCTACCATCCATGATGGTAAATAAATATGTTAACAACTTCAGCATTCATTGCAACCAAATGGAAAAACTCTAATTTATATACATGGTATATATTCCTTAACTTTGAGTGTGCACATAAATGTGTTCATTTAGAAATCACACATAAATGCAAAAAAATGTTAAGGAAGAATTTTAACATCTATACTCTGAAATGTGATTTTTCTAAATAAAAATAGCAACCTGTATTTCTTCTTCTATTTAACTTTTCAACTGCTGTTGACCCACTGTTTGTTCCAATGTGTTTAGAGATGTATGATGCTCTGAACATCTCACAAGTAGAGAAAGATGACCTCATCTGGGTATGTACTTCTTATAGATAAGAGGATAAAGAGATCAGACCAAGACACAGAATGTAAGGCATTCACTTTATTGACATTCACTTTATTGACTTTAAAGGGATTAACAATTCTTAATTGGCAGCAATTGTGCTCCGAATCCAGCTAACATAGTTGCAGACCTTGGTGTATACTCCAGGCTTGTTCTTCTGAGCACAGCCATAGCCCCAGGAGACGATGCCCTGGAGCTGTCCATTGCAGACCACAGGACCACCAGAGTCACCCTAGGATGAAGAAATAGAGTGTTTAAGGAAGGGACATGTAGAAAAAGAACCACATTTATTCTGATCTGAAGATGCCATTGTAGCTTTCCTTTGTCTCCATTTGTTACCTCATCCTCTATTGTCACTAATGTGTTCAAATGATGCTCAGAATAGACAGACCTCTCTGCTATTCCAGAAAACTTCCTCACCCATACTCCTGGGCATTCCACTTCCACTCCTGGAAAAACTAGGTATTTATATTAGATGGGAGCTAATCACCTGGCAGGAATCCTTGCCTCCCTCCAGGAAGCCAGCACAGACCATGTTATTGGTGATCTCTCCAGGGTAAGAGGCTTGACAGTCAGCCTGAGACAGCAGTGGAGCATTCAGGCACTGGAGCAGGTCTGGGTTTTTCACTTTGAGGAAAGGAAAAGAAATTTGATTAAGACCAGGTTATGGATCAACATCTCACTGTGTGACCCTTGAATCATTCTTCAAAAAAATTAAAGCCAAGTATGTAACCGAGAATGGTATTACTTGTGTCCTTCAGGGAAGTAATAATAGCACATTCTGCATCTGTACTGTTTACAGTTTGAAAAACAGATCATTGTCTTGCTGATTACAAGCCCATGGCTTAAGTTTAGAAACTGATTTACTTCTAAAAAGCTGTACGGAAGTCCATAATGTATCATACTCACCACCAGAGCTAAGGGTGTTGCCCCAGCCAGAAATGAGGCACTGAGTGCCAGCAGGTGCACAGGAGGTGGGCAGAGCCACAGTGGCCACTCGGGCATTGAGGGTCACCCGGGAGGCGAGCTTGATCAGCATGATGTCATTGTCCAGGGTTCTTGAATTGAAGCTGGGGTGCTTAATGATCTTGGCAGCATTGACAAACTGCTCATTACCTTCAACGACATTGATATTGTGCTCTCCCAGCCTCACTTGGATTCGGCTGTTGGGAAGAGAGTTATGGTAGAAACTTACTGTCCATTATTCCAGATTGTTCAGAGTTGTTAATCTCTTTTTTTTCTGAATAAGTCTTGAATAGACAGGAGGCCTGGTTTAACATCACAGATATAGCAGAGGTGTGGTGTGCAAATACCACTGTGAGACCTGATTCCTTTTTACTTCAGAGACAGTTGATGAGACTGAGGGAAAGGATTGCAGTTGGAGACTACTTATCAGTCTACAGATCCCTTGGCTTCCCTTTGGATGTAAAACAGATCTTATATCGTCATTCTTTCTTTGTATCTCTGCAAAGTATAAATTACACTAAATCCCTTGCCTGGTCTCCTAAATCTTCAATCTTTCTTTGTGTCTTTGCAAAGTATAAAGTACACTAAATCCTTTGCCTGATCCACAGAGGGAGTTTCTGGACAGTCAGGGCTGTACAGAGAAAACCCATCTCATACAAAACAAACCAACAAAAACTAGCTTAGGCCATATAGCTGTGGCAACTTGCAATTTGCTATGACTCCAACTTTCTTAGAGTCTTTCTTAGAGTTTCTGAATTAGAATCTGGATGATTCAGATGCACGTACAGGTGAGACACCCTCTGGTATAGAAACTGAAACTTGATTTTTCTCAATGTAGTGAAATAAATTGAAATAGGAAGTATTAAAAAGCTTATAGATTGTTCAAGCTCTCGAAAACTCTGTTTATCTCCCTGTTGCAAGACCCAGTGTAACTATTTGAAATTCTCTATGTGACTTCATATTGATTTTTTCAACCCTAAAACTTCCTTTACTTTTCTTGTCTATACCCTTAATTTGCTTTAGATGATTCCAAGGTATGGAAGGCTTTCTGTATCCTTATTCTCTCCAAACTCATGAAAGAAGTTGCAGTCAGCAATCTCTTTTCTCTAACTCTTCCTATTCACCTATAAACCTCTCCTGATGCCTGACCTAATCGCAGCCCCTTGGAAACACCATGAGTGTGTTCTGCAAAGCTAGTTCCTATCACTTACGTTTTATAGCAGTGAGCTGCAGACACCACCCACTGGTCATTGATGAGGGAGCCTCCACAGAAGTGGTAGCCAGAGTTCAGGGACACCTGATAGGGAACAGAACTCTCCCGGCAGGTGTATCCTCCAACAATCTTATCATCATCATCAACAGGGAAAGCAACTTGAGTAGAGAGAAGTAGAGATATGATTATTCATCAAGATGCTGAAAACTGGAGCCAACAGCCTAAAGCTAATTATCAATCTTTATTAAGCACAATAACTGAAGGCAAAAATGTAATAGTAGGCATATTACACAGAGCACTGCAGGACAATACAAAGATACTTTGTAGTTGACAGTGTTCCAATGGTGTACAAGGGACAGGGCAAGGGAGACTCTCACCATGCAGAAATAAAGCACAGGGATGGACTTTTGATTCACTACTTGCTTTGATGTCATTTTTATCAATTATTGACATCCTGTAGCTAAGAGAGCTTAAGGGGATTAGCATAATTGGAATAATCATGAAAAATATCCTGGGTATGTAAGCTCAGTGTATTGACATGTTTTTATAGCTCAAGTCTGTATATTAATGTCAAAATAGAGATCAGGGCTTAAGTAAGATACAAGGATACAATGTTGTTGCCCAAGATTATTGATTTTTAAACTTGCTTGCATGTCTATGTCTTAAACTCATTTTGACATCTATATCTGTCTGTCTATCTATCTATCCATCCATCTATCTATCCATCCATCTATCTATCTGCTTATAAATGACATTTCTGTAATACAGATATATATATACATATATTATGTATAAATAATATATATTTTACAAAAATGACATTTATAATACAAAGTGACTGGTCCAGACACAAACAGTAAGGATTTTAAGATGTTAATTCCCAGTATAATAAGCTTTTCATATTTTTAACTGAGAATATTGTCTGTAAAAACAAACAGTTGAACTATCCCCAAGCACTTGGGCACAAGCCGTAGGCCTTCTGGTTCTTGGAAGCTCCACAGACCTTCAGTTTTTACTTTCTTTGATCACATAATAAACAACAATAGAAGAGGTAGAAAAGATCAAGATTATAGAGAAGCTACAAAGTTTAGAAACAGCTGCTTTGGGAAGACAGAGAACATTAGAGTATAGGTAGGACCAAAAGGCAGCTTTAGTGGTGAGGCTCATAGCCTGTAGGTGGAGGAAGAGCAGAACCTGGATTAAGGCATGGAACTCACCAGCAGCTCCCACAAGGGCCAAGAACAGAAGTGCACTCATGGTGGCAGAAGGTGGTGAACACTTTCAGAGAGCCTGCATTTATACCCCACTGGAGGCAGAGGGAGGTACTGAGGGGAGGCTCCCACTGCTCCTATACAAGCACACCTGTGGGTTTCCCCTTCCCAAGTCTTACATTATCTCTGTTCTATTTGTCCACTCTGTGGGTAAGTGAGGAACATGTGATAAGAAAACTTATCTTCTTGATGTAGAGGGCAGCAGGTGATTCTAGAGAGGAGACTAAGTGAAAGACAGCAGAACCTTAGATTGTCAATGCAGCTGGGCCTTCCCTGGCTGATATAAAGAGGTTAGGTGGTAGAGAATAATCATGTTCCTTAGACATACCAAATTTCATAGAAACTATTTCATTTTCATCAAGGAAATCCTGGTATTAGGAGACACGTGGATATTTAGGGATCTAGAGTCCCATGAAATAAAAAATATTGTGTGTGGATTTAATAATTGCGAGCTGATGATTCATATCTCTAGGACAACCCATCATATGGAAAGGATGCATCTCAGGGCTTTGGTAATCAGAATTAGAGTATGAAGGAACATGACTATCAGACAAATAGAAATGCTTGTACTATAGGAGTTTGCCTGAATCTCCTTTCTAACATGGTTCATACACCCAAGAGCTTTGCAGTATGAGATACAAAGTTATAGCAGGAGCTTTCTAGGATGTGTTGCAATGATTAGACCACATTGTCTTTCCCCTCTTTCATGACCTTTGACTCTCACTGATAATACTTTTTAATGGACCCAGTTTCATCATTTTCATGGTTCTATTAACAAACTTCTTTAAAGATTAATATGTTCCTATTTCTAGAAGCAGGTAGTTTGAGATAAAAGTCTGTATTCCATGTTAGATATGAGAAAAGTCTCAAACAACGGTCAATCTGATTTCTGTTTAGAATTATTTTCAGTAGAGAGATTACTATATTAACCAGGAATCATGAACAGGAATCAATTTAAAAAATTTGGAGGATACTGATATTTTTTATACTTTTTTTCAGTGACACTATTATAATAGACTTAACTCAGAGTAAATATTCCTATAGAAGTTCTATGAATGAGTTCTAACAAAACCACTAAGTCCCAGCCTTTAAATTTATTGAGACCTAACCTCCCAGAAGGAACGTATTGAAAAATGATATGTAAAAGTATATCTAATTTTATCATACAATTAGAGATCTCCCTGTTGTGAGATCTTTTTTGCTTTCTAGTTAGTCTAATGTCAGTTTTGTTGAGAGGCAAAAATCAAGCAAAATTTATAATTGGATTCTCTAAACTGGAGAAGAGGTGGGAACAAATCACGAGAGAAGGAGGTGATTAAGTGAGAGAAACAAGGAGGGAGAGAAAAAGAAGAGATGCAGATCTTAATAGAGGAAGCAAATATGGGTTTGGAAAAAGACTGGGTGCTAGGGAAACCTCTAAGAACTCACAGGATGTCCCTGCCTAGGTCTCCAACCAATAGTGAAGGTGTTGCCTAAACAGGACTTACCCCATAATCAAATGAATAGACACCCCAAGCGATACATGGTTGAGCTTGGGCTGAGTCCCTGGTCCAGCTGATAGCAGGGCAGGAGACTCTATGAGCAAGAGGATAAGGACTATGAGGAAAATTCTCACAGTGATGGCTGGTTGGAGCTCTGGGGTGCTCATTGAATCAAGAACAGCCACCTAGGAACCATCTGGAAAAGGAACTAAGCCCTCCAAGGATAGACATCTGTCCACTGACATGGACAATATGTGGATCCCCAAGGGGAGGGTTCAGACTGGGTGCATGGACTGGCACCTTGGAGCCCATTCCCTCCAGAGGACCACCTAACTCAGTCTTGATATTAGGATGAGGAAATCAGACTTGCCTGGAGTGGATGCTGAGCTAATCCACCTTGGAGCCTCTTGCCCTTTCTGGGGAAGGAATTGAGGGTTGGGGAGGAGGGAGGCTGAAGACTGACCGAGACGGGTCAGGAGGAGAAAGGATGTTGGAACAAGGGGATACATGGATAAAAAAATGAGACTTTGTTCTATAAAAATTTTAAAAAGGAAAAAAATTCTCTAAACTGTAGAAAGTAAATGTTCTAGAGCTGGTGATCAGAGTAGAAAAATGTAAGTTCAGAATCTTCTGATTGATTTTTGCCCTTCTGAGCATGGAAGATGGTAAAGAAAGTGAATAGCAGAGTGTTCCTGGGAAAAGAACCATGTAGAGACCATTAAATATCTTCTGGAGCCATCCCTGGCATGACTGGCTCAGCTACACAACATAATTCTTACTCAGAGCTCTTACCTCTGTACTCTGAATGCCATTAAATAGCTCATAGGGTCATGCCTCAGGTGGGAACAATTTTATTTTTTAAAGGCCTCGGAGTTTTCCAAGACATTTCACACAAGAGTCATGCACTACATTTCTTATATATGGAGCCCCACTTTCCTTTTAAAGATGTTTTATAGTGAAGTATAAATAAATGAAATATCTCAATTAATAAGAAAGATACTTTTACTCAGATGGATTCATTTATTCACAAAAAACCATCTTAAAAAGTCTTATGGGTTCAAGGCGCCAAAATGGAAACTCTTGTGAATTATCAAATTTGTAACAGGTGGCATGTAAAAGGCTCTGCTAAACATGCCAAAGTCTCTAGGAGACTAGTTACACATCTGACTCTTCCTAACATTTTTCCCTTGGCAGAGTAAACACCAAATTAGCCAGGGGCATGTTAACACTTATTATCCTCACTATGATCTTATCTGTAAAATAATATTACAGCCTATGGCACAGCAGTGTTCTAAAGATAAAGCTTGACCATTAAACACTTCATATTTTATGCCATTTATCACCCAAGATCAGTTTTCCTAAAGCTATCAGAGATTATAGGCTAAGAAGAATACTGTAAATTATCACAGTTACTTCATACTCTGGATTTAGGTGAGTAGGATAGATTCACCAAACCACCTCTTTATGAGTTGTGGTGATATATTTCATATTTAATATAATCAGCCTGGAATATCAGAGAACAGAATAACTCAGAGTCAAGCCATAAAGGTCAGAAAGTTGTGACCTATGCCTTTAATCCCATCACTCAGGAGAAAGAGGTCGTTCTGTATTTTTTAGAGTTCAAGGCCTAACAACCAAACAGTAGCAGCTCACACCTTTAATCCTAACTCTAGGATTATGATGTAGATTTGAACCCAGAAGTGAAATAACTGGGTGGGGAAGATACGTAAGGCAGGAGAAGGCAGAGATTCAGGCATTTCGTAGAACTGACCAGCCAGGCTGAGGAATCTTGAAGACATCATTTACCCTGTTCTGGCTGAGAAGTTGGCTGGGTGAGAATTGACTGTAGTCTGTTTTCTGTCTGTGATATTCTAGGCTGGTTTTATTAAATATACAATATATCACCACAATACTTGAGAGTTTTTGCTATTTCTGACACCATTCTTTTTTTTGATCATTTTCTTTTATAATTTTTTATTCTTTATAATATTTTTTATTCTTTAAAAGTCACACACACACACACACACACACACACACACACACACACGATGTATCTTGATTATATGTTATCCCTCTAGCTTCCCCTAGGACTTCTCTGCTTATCTTCTTCTCAACTTCATACCCTTCTTTTTTTATTATTATGACCAAAGAAGTCATACTTTCTATCCTTGTATATCCTTATTCAAGATCCCCTCCCCCTCCCACCACATCAGGTCATTCTCTCTTCTCCACAACTTCCCACGCCCACCATCCCTGCCCCAGGCAGGCAGCAGGAGGTCCCAAGGTCCCACTGTCCCAATATTGCATAGTTCAGCCTCCACTCCTGGCAGATCCAGTTTTCTCTCCCCCATGCCCAAGCTGCAAACCACACTACTGAACAGCTTGGGATCAGAAACACCTTGGACTGGCTCCTTGGATCCCACTCCCCCTAAAGGAACACCCGACTCAGTCTTGAGGTTGTGTGTGGGGGGGCCCTATTCATTCTAAAATACAAATTCCTTTGAGTCTTTCACTAAAACATTCTCCTGGTACCTATTCAGTGCTTGGCATGCCAAATAATTTTATTTCATTTTTGCAAATAGTGGTTGAATTCTCTGTATTTCACACACTATATTAATGTCTTTTATGAACCTTATATTTCTTCTATTGTTATTCTTTTCTATATGATCAAGTGGGTTTTACAGCATATAATTAATGTTTTTAAGTTTATGCAATAATTAGTGTAAAATTGAGCATGACAATTGCACTCTAAACTGGTTTGCTATGACAAGAGCATTCTGCTTGCCTTTCTCTTGTACCAAACTTGCCCCCATCTCATTAAAAATAACAGATATGATTTTCAGACATGAAATATATGTCTCTGAAGAGAAATGACTTCTTCATAGCTACTTGAGAAAGAAATGAAGAAATGATCCCTGAAAGTCTTCCCCTGAAAATTGAATTTGTTTCCCATTATATTGCTACAGAAGAAAATGTTTCTGGTTTTCCTATAGTTGAGCAAACATACCAATTTATTAATATAAGGTAAAGGAAAAGAAATATTTCTGATGAAAAATTAACTAATCCTACTGTGGTAGCATCCATTAAGAATTAAGTTAAATGAAATACCAGACAGAGAACTCAGAATGATTAAAATGGGTGTAAGTAGTTTCAAAAAAATCCAAGAAGAATGTAACCTTCTGAGTAGTAAGAATACAAGCAACCAAATAAAGAAGAAAGAGATGCTTAACAATAAAGGTATAACGGAAGGAGATAAAAATAGTGAAGAAGATCCAGCCTGAAATTTTAGAAAGGAAAAAAAAGCATGACTAAATACAAAGCTCCTTGGAAAGTCTCATTAACAATACCAATCAAGGAGAAAAAGAACATCTGAGCTAGAAGACAAAGTAAAATAGTTAGAAAAATCTAACAGGGACAGAAGTAAAATAAGGAAGAGTGTGAAATTTCATATGATTTTTTTTTGAAAAGTTCAAATGTAGAATTTATTAGGCAGAGAAAAAGGAATTTCTATCTAAAAGCATAGAAAACATTTTCATAGAGGTCACAAAAATATTTTTCAGAGTTAAGCAAATGTTAAGATAGAAGAAGAATTTAGTTCAGCAAGCAGATAAGACTGGAAAAGACTCTTTGCCTCATTATATTATAATAAAACACTAGATATATAGAAAATAAACAGTATATTAAAGATAGCAAAACAGAAAAATCAAATCACATAGAAAGTTGGACCCATCAGGCTAGAAGTAGTCTTATCAATTAAAACTTTCAAAGACAGAAGGGATATATTTTAGATCTTAAAAGGCAAAATATGACATCCCAGACTAATATAACCAGATTATTTAATTATTATAATAAACCCTAGGAGCCCCTAATGGTTTTTGACATTTCTAATGCCATGACACTTTAATATAGATCATCATGTTGTGGTGATCTAACCATAGAATTGTTTTTGTTGATATTTAAAGTGAAATTTTGCTTCTGTTATGAATTACAATGCAAATATCTTTAGAGACAGAAGTTTGCCAAGGGGGTCTCAATCTATAGGTTGAGAACTACTGCCATGGACTATGTAGATGTAAGGGATATGCACCTCTATAGTGTAGCTATCTGCAGATTCACAAGTTCTCATAATCAATTATAGACTTTGAGGGAATGAATTATACTTGGTCAATTTGAAACAGAGTGGGGAAATTTATTACAGATATTTTAATATAGGTTTAAGAATAAAGGTTAGGAGAAAGAGAGACACTCAAGAAGAAAGTAAGGCATACTCAAGTATGGATATGGTCTTCCTGGGTAGAGTGACCTTGACAAGTGGAAAATCTTGTATATAATGAGATCTCTTATTTTCTAGATTTCATCCTATAATAGGCTATACTATCATTTTCTTTGATTCAGAATTGAGACCATTAGAAGTTTGAAGACAGCCAGATTTATCAGAATGTATCTTTAGTTCTGTTATAAAATTTTAACTTTACTTTGTCTATTTATTTTAAATATCTTTAAACTTAGCTATTTATAGAGATTTTACTAATTTGTAAGCTGCCTGTTTTATAAGATATTCTTCATCTGTTATTAGATTCCAACTGAAGTAAACTGTTTATATATGATTTCATTTTTATTCTCTTGCCTAGGATTTTCAGTTAAAGGTAGAAAGTAAACAAATTAAAACATAATAAATGACCCATAGAGCAGAAGATATGAAGCCAAGTTATGTTTGCTTATATTATTCAATAAAAAATACTTACAAGTTGAATTATATACTTACCAAACTAAAACTATCTGTAGTTCCAAGTATCTTTTCCTCCACAAATATTACATCCATCTTCAATTAGATATTTGAGGAGTATATAGAAAAAAAGAGAACAAATGTTAGAAAATTCATGAGCTGAATCATCATAAACCAAACTGCTTTCAAAGGAAATAAATAACATGGACATCTTAAGCCAAATGCTCTGAAAGCAAGCCAAAAACTATATCCAACACTTAGGACTCTAAATCAAGCTCAGAATAAATAAACGGATCATTGGCCAAATCAAGAGAGAGTTAAAATTCAGAAATAAATAACTTAAAAACACACATCAGAAGTCAGCAGGGACAGTTGCATACCAACTGGCTAGGACCTGCTTCTGAGTTAAGTGACTCTCCTAGCACTAAGTGGTTCATTCTGGGAAGTCCACACATTTAGGTTCCATGAATGTTAATGCAACTACCCAAGGAACCAAACCAGCAACCAGTCAATCAATCAAACAAATTAACTAACACAGAATAAAAATAAGGACTTTACATAAAAGGAGATAAGAGACAGTTTATAGATTATTCCAGAGCCAAACTGATGTATCATGGTTCAGATCAGCTATTCAGTGAGCTAAATTAGATCTTCCAACATGGTAACTATTTCGTACATTTTTTAAGGGAACAGATCAAGAAACCTGTAAGTCAAGACATGTTTACATACCTGAAAATGTCAGCTGACAGTATTGTAGGATACAATTAGGACTGTTAGCCTTAGCAATAAACTCTAGATGCTCTGATGTCATTCTTAACTTCTAAGTTGTTGGAAGCAAGAAATGTGTGTAGTACATTTCAAAAGGTTTCACTCATTGTCAAAAAGTAGGCAAAGGAAAACTATTAAAATGTAGCCCAAGATTAATTGTAAGTAAGCCTTGAACCCCAGCATCCCAACAGTTCCAGATCTCTGAATTCTAATTAGTTAAGTATTTTGTAAGATATTCAACCTCACATGTTCCTCTTTACAGAAAATTTCATTCACAGTTTCAAGGAAACTATCACCAAAACTTCCAAATGGATACCAGAGAGGTCTTACAATGTGTACCATTGTCAGAGTCCATGATGGGTAGCTTATCAGAAGGTAGTGTGTGATGTTGTAAGGTGAAGCTGACATAGTCAGTGCCATGAATACAGAATGATATCTAAAGAAAGCTAGAGGAAGTGATCAGAGCTTGACCAACATAGAAATCACATGAGCTGCAATTAGAAAAAATGGGCTGCTCAACCCTTTTGGGTTGACCTTGGAGCAAGATTTACTATTTGATTTTCTAGATCTGTTTCTCATTTTATCACATTCCTTCCCCCATTGTCTTCTATAATGATAATGTATACAATGAATCTTTATGTGTGAGAAATGCATAAGTTTAGTTTTTTGATGTATTAAGTATTATAGAAAAGAATGTCTTGAGTATTAGAAAAAATACTTGTCCCGGGAGGTTGAAACATTGTAGAAGTTAGGATACTTTGAGATTCACTGAATGCCTTTGAACCATAAGATAAGCTTTAGTTATTGAAGGCTGGGCTTGTAACATTATGATTTAACTATAAAATATCTCAAACAATCTCCTTGTGGAAGACATTGTGTACACCTGGTGGGTCTTTTTTGGGGGGTGACCTGGAAAATGTAGAATATGAGTCCTCTCTGTAGGAGATACTGTATCATTGTCTTGTCTTTGTGCCAGTGCTTTGCCCAGGTACTATTGCCCACTGGGGCTCTGCTTCCTCTTCATAGTAAATGAATGAGGTTCAGTTTTACCATAGAACAAAAGCAATGGAACCAAAGACTGGGAAAGGAAAATTCTGAATCTGTGACTCAAAATAAATCATTTTCTTTTGTAAGTAATTCATGTTAGGTGTTCAGTCACAGGGGTAAGTGTGACTAATGACCCTATACCCTTTGTCTACATCCTGTTTCTCACATTGAACCCAAGACCATTGTAAATGTTGCATATTGAAGGGATACTATTTGCATTTTAACTCATTATTTAAGCACCATTCATCATAGAGATGAATATGAAGAATTAACAGTTATAGTGTTCTGATTATTAAAGATTGACCATATGGTATAATAAAATGGTGAATGTTTATCTTTATACAACAGTCACTCTTTCTGTGTTTATTAGAACTGCTTAGATGAATTGAGATTAATGAAGAGTAAGATAGAAAACTCCAATGTAGGGTCCATGAGCTGTCGTAATGTACACTGATGTTATGTGATGTTATGTAAGCACCTGTGACTTTCATGAAATCTAAAGTTTAATAGTATATACATATATATATGTATATATATATAATTAGATTGAGAGTATATCACTCAGAAAAAATTGGTGTTCAATTCAACCAGGCAGTAACTCGCTCCTTCCACTTGACTTTGTTCATAACATGTGTAGACTGTAGCATACAATTGAATGACAAAGGGTTGGTAAATTATCTCTTTTAGATTAACATGACTAGAAAGATCCTATAAAGATTTCCAAGCCCCATAGAAGAATTATCCACCTTCCCAGACATTAGTACAGTTCCAGCAAGAAAACCCTTGTATGTTAAAAATCATTGTACTTGAGCTGGTTGTGGCTTTGCCTATCCAAACCCATAACATCTGCTTGGTTTCACACCAACATAGGGGAAGTGGGTACATACGTATTGTTAACCTTAATCAAATATACAGATTTGCTTAGTAAATATTTTTTAGAATTTCTTTTAGAAGAACCTTTTATTTTTATTTATTTGGAAACAGAGTCTTTAAGAGTTCCTGGTATACTCCTATGCTCAATTCTCCTGCCTCAGCTCCTGGGAGATAATGCTGGGTTTGTCCCTATCCTGTCTAATCTTCTATTAGCTTAGATTATCTAACCTCAGAAGAACAAGTAAAGTTTATTTCTGTGAGGTAATCTATCACTGCTTGATAAATTTTTCCTTTGCTTAAGTTATGTTTACTTAACAAATATTTGCTGAATTCCTGGTGTATTTCCAGACTTCTATGCTTAAAGCGAACATAAAAATAAAAGTAGGGCCTTGTTTTTGCTGAACTTATATATATATCTATATATATATGTATATTTGTTGAATTATATATATATTATATGTGTGACTGAAGTCAGAAAATAAATAAGTATAGTTAGTTCTATATATTATCTATCTATCTATCTATCTATCTATCTATCTATCTATCTACACACCTACCTAACTGTAATACTTTGTCTTAAAATAGAGATTAGAAGTTCTTTCAATGACAGTAAAAAATGTGTTGTAATATTGATACAGATTGCATTGAATCTGTAGATTGCTTTGGTAAGATTGCCATTGTACTATATTGATCCTTCCTATCCATGCACATGGGAGATCTTTCCATTTTCTGATATCTTCGTTGATTTCTTTCTTCAGTGACTTAAAGTTTTTGTCAAACAGGTCTGCTGCTTCTTTGGACAGCCAACCTCAATCTAAATGGTGAGAAGTTCAAAGCAATCTCACTAAAATCAGGAACAAAACAAGGCTGCCCTCTCTTCCCTTATCTATTCAATATAGCTCTCAAATTTTATGCTACACAATAAGAAAACAAGAGGAGATTAAGGGGATACAAATTGGAAAGAAAAAATGTCAAACTATCTCATTTACAGATAATATGATCATAAACATAACTGACTCCCAAAATTCCACCATGGAACTCCTACAGCTGATAAACACCTTAAGCAATGTAGCAGGGTATAAGATTAACTCAAAAAAATAATCAATAGTCCTCCTTTACACTAGGAATAAAAGGGCTGACAAAAATATAGAAAACATCACTCTATAAATAGCTGCAAATAGCATTAAATATCTTTTGTTAATTCTAACCAAAGAAATCTATTATGACCTAAATAGACTTTTTTATATTTAGATACTTTCTCTGTTCTCTCCAGTACTTTTATCATGAAGAAATGTGGGATTTTGTCAAAGGCTTTTTTTTTTAGCATCTAAAAGGATGTGTTTTTTTTTTCAGATTGTTTATATGATGGATGATATTCACAGTTTTTTCATATGTTGAACTTTCCCTACAGCTCTTGGATGAAGCCTACATGATCATGGTGTATGATATTTTTGTTATGTTGCTGGATTCAGTCTGCCAGTATTTTATGGAGTATTTTTACATCGATGTTCATGAGTTCATGAGAGAGATTGGTCTGTAAGTCTCTTTCTTTGTTGCATCTTTGAGTGGCTTGGGTATCAGGGTGATTGTAGCCTCAGGAAAAAAAAAAGTGTTAGGCAAAGTTCTTTTAGTTTCTATTGTATGGAACAATTTCAGGAGTTTAGGTATTAGTTCGTCTTTAAAAATCTGGTATAATTCTGTGCTGAAACCATTTGGTCCTGGGCTTTTTGCTTGGAGACATTTAATAACAGCTTCCACTTCTTTGGGGTTTATAGTTCTATTTAGGTCATTTTTATGGTCTTGATTTAATTTTGGTAAGTGGTACCTGTCCAGAAAACTGTTTCAGGTTTTCCATTTTAGTGGAATATAAATTTTCAAAATATGACCTGATAATAGATTTCTTGTGTTTCTGTTGTTATGTCCCCCTTTTGATTCCTGAGTTATTTTCTCTCTCTCTCTCTCTCTCTCTCTCTCTCTCTCTCTCTTTCTCTCTCTCTCTCTCGCTCGCTTTTGGTTAGTTTAGATAAGGGTTTAGCCAACATTAAACTTAATGGAGAAAAACTCAAAGCAATTCCACTAAAGTCAGGAACTAGACAAGGATGCCCTCTCTCCCCTTATCTATTCAATATAGTTCTCGAAGTTTTAGCTAAAGCAAAAAGAGAATGAAAGGAGATTAAGGGTATACAAATTGGAAAAGAAGAAGTGAAGCTATCTCTATTTGCAGATGATATGATTGTATACATAAGTGACCCACAAAATTCTGCCAGGGAACTTCTACAGCTGATAAACACCTTCAGCAATGTAGCAGGATACAAGATAAACTCAAAGAAATAAGTAGCCCTCCTCTACACTAAAGATAACAGCGCTGAAAAAGAAATAAGGGAAACATCACCCTTTATAATAGCTGCAAATAGCATTAAATACTTTGGAGTAACTATAACCAAAGGAGTAACAGATCTATTTGACAAAAATTTTAAATCACTGAAAAAAGAAATTGCAGAGGATATCAGAAAATGGAAAGCTCTCCCATGTTCCTGGATAGGTAGGATCAGCATAGTAAAAATGGCAATTCTACCAAAAGCAATCTATAGATTCAAATGCACTGCCCATCAAAATCCCAACACAATATTTTACGGACCTTGAAAGAACAATACCCAAAGAACCAATTCTTTGATTCATTGTATTGTTTTATTTGTTTCAACTGTATTGATTTCAGCTCTAAGTTTGATTATTTCCTGTCATCTACTTTTAGGTGAGTGTACTTCTAATTATTCTAAAGTGTTCAGCTGTGCTGTTAAGTCTATTGTGTGAGATTTCTCTAGGTATTTCATATAGGCATTTAGTGTTATGATTTTCCCTTAACACTGCTTTCATTGTGTCCCATAAGTTTGGATATGTTGAGGATTCATGTGCATTGAATTCTAGAAAGTGTTTGATTTCTTTCTTAATTTCTTTGCTGACCCAGATGTGGTTTAATTGAAAGATGTTCAGTTTTCCCCAATTTGTAGGCTTTCTGTGGTTTTAATTATTGGTTGAACCCTGACTTTAGATCATGGTGGTCTGATATGATACAAGAAGTTATTCCCTTATTTTGTATCTATTCATATTTGCTTTATGACCAAGTATGTGGTCAATTTTAGAGAAAGTTCCGTGGGGTGCTGAGAAGTAATATATTCCTTTGTGTTTGGATGGAAAGTTCTATATATACCTATAAAGTCCATTTGAGTTATAGCAACTGTTAGGTTCCTTATTTCTCTGTTGAGTTTCTGTCTGGTAGACCTATCCATTGATGATAGTGGGGTATTGAAGTCTTCCACTATTAATGTGTAGAGTTTGAAGTGAGTTTTAGGGTTTTGTAGTTTTTTTTTTGTTTTTTTTTAACATGTGTAGGTACCCTTGTTTTAGGAACATAAATGTTCAGGACTGAGACTCCATTTTGTTGGATACTTACTGAGATGAATAAGTAATGTTCATCCTTTTGATTGATTTTAGTTTGAAGTCTATTTTGTTAGATATTAGGATGGTTACACCAGCTTGTTTCTTAGGACTATTTGATTGGAAAGTCTTTTCCCAACTTTTTACTCTGAACTTGTGTCTGTCTTTGATGATGAAGATGTCTCATGTATACAGCAGAAGGATGGCTTCTGTTTGTGTATCCATCATGTTAGGGTATGTCTTTTTATAGGTGAATTGAGTCCATTGATATTTAGGATATTAATGGCCAGTGATTGTTCTTTCCTGCTATTTTTGGTGGTAATGTGTGTTTGTGTGTGTGTTTCTTCTTTAGGGATTATTGATTGCTTGTAGTTTCATGGTTGTATCTGTTTTAATTGAGTTGAGTTTTCCCTCTAGTACTTTTGTAGGACCAGATTCATGGATAAATATTGTTTAAATCTGGTTTTGTTGTACATTTCTTGTTTATTCCATCTTTGCTGATTGGTAGTTTTGGTGGGTACAGTAGTCTGGGCTGGCAGCCATGGTCTTTTAGTGTCTGTATAACTTATGACCAGGACTTTCTTGCTTTCATTGTTTTCCTTGAGTAATTTGGTGTTATTCTGGTGGGTCTGCTTTTATAGGTAACTTGGCCATTTTTCTTTGCAGCTTTTAGTGTTTTTTCTTTGTTATGGAGGTTTAGTGACTTAATTATTATGTGGTGAGCAGACTTTTGGGGGTATCTAGCTTATTTGGTGTTCTCTAAGCTTATTGTATCTTTATAGGCATTTCCTTCTTTTGGTTGGGAAAGTTTCTTCTACCATTTTGTTGAATATATTTTATTTATTTATTTGCCTTGGTGTTTGCCTGGAACTGGAACTACAGACAGTTGTTAGCTGCCATGTGGGTGCTGAGAATCGAACCCGGGTCCTCTAGAAGAGCAGAGGTGCTCTTAACCGCTGAGCCATCTCTCCAGCCCCCATTTTGTTGAATATATTTTATGTGCCTTTGAGCTGATGTTTTTCTCATTCTTCAATTCCAATTATTCTCAGGTTTGGTCTTTTCATGGTGTTCAAATTTTCTGGACTTTTAGTGTTATGACTTTTGTCATTTTAGTGTTTTCTTTAACTGACATATCTATTTCCACTATTGAGTCTTCTACTCCAGATATTCTCTCTTCTATCTCTTGCATTCTGTTGGTTATGTTTGCATCTGTACTTCCGGTTTGTTTCTTTAGGTTTTATATTTCCAGCTTTGCCTCAGTTGTGTCTTCTTTATTATTTCTAATTCAATTTTTAATTCTTGAAATACTTATTTCACCTGTTTTTTTTCTTTATTTTCTTTCAGGGATTTGTTAATCTCTTTCAATTTTTTGTTTGTATTTTCTTTTATTTTTTTAAGATAATGTTTTATATCCTCTTTTAAGGCTTCCATTGTCTTCATAAAATTGTTTTAAGGTCATTTTCTTCTGCTTCCCCTGCATTGCCATGTTCATGTCTTGATGCTGTAGAACCACCAGATCTTCTGGTGGTGCCATGTTGTTCTTTATGCTATTATATGTATTCTTGCACTGGTACCTACCCATTGCTTCCTTGGTTCACTGCAGGATTTGTCTGAATGTCAGATAGCTTATTTTGATGCAATCTCTTTTGGGTGTTTCTGAGTCTCAAGAAGCCTCTTTTTGTCCATCTGGCTTCTTGGTCCACTCTTAGTCAGCTCTTAGTCTCTTAGTTAGCTGTGGGCCAGGGGTCTCTTAGTCACTTGAGGGCCAGGGGTCTGTAGGTTTTCAGTTGTTGCAGAGGTTGCTGGGGTGACTGCCTGATGTGGGTTAAGGTTTGGATGGGTTTTTGGAAGTGGATGTCCCACCTGCTGGGTTTTGGTGTCTGTTTGGGCTTTTAGCGGGTTTCCCTGCTCTCTTGGGTTTAGGGCATAGCTGGGTAGGTATAGGGTCCTAGGGCCTGTGTCCGCAAGCTGTGCTTCAGAAACTATTGTCTCAGCTTGACTGAGGGGGTGCCACTCACCTTTTAGCCGTTGGTCAGGGGTCTACCTGAATTTTCTTTAAATAAATAATTCTGTCATCCAGCATGTAAATAATTACCCTCCCATTGGTTTTTCTTACAAAGATATGAAGATATAAACTATAATGCTCAATACAGTAAAATAAAATCATAAATGTAAAGGTAATATTTGAATGCAATAATTTTTATAAAATATTACTAGATCAATAGAACAAATTCCAAACAACATTTATCATCTAATCTAATTTTGTTGCAACTTTGCAATTTAAATATTTCTCATTTTCATAATTTGGAATGCATTTTTTAAATTACCAGTAGAAAGAGAAGCAACATTATAATAAATCAACTTCTCTTATAAATTATGGTTTATAATGTTGAAAAGGCAGCTGATTGTATGAAGCTACACACCTGAAAATTTCTCACACAAAACATGCATGAAATGCTGTAGTGGGAGGTGACATTGGAACAGGTGTGCATTGATTAGGTTGACATGGTGCGAGCAATTTGTGGGTGACTCCTCCTCATGCATCCATTCTGGCTGGGAAGATGAGATTCTGGCTCAATCTTCATACAACCCTTTCTAGTTTAGTTTATTTGGATGTAGTAGAACTTAATGTCTGTCCTCTCCCCCTTGACAAGGTAAACTATAATGACAAGCTTGAGCAGATAGATCTATCCTTTTTCCAAGAAGAAAGATATATTTCATTTTGACATTTTCTCCTTTGCTGTAGTTTTTGTATTCTCCCTCAGTATTACCTCTTTTAAAAATATTTCTTTTTGTTTATGTGTATATATTTGTGCCTCTATAAATTGTGCTATCATACAGGAAAGTGCGTGCCCACAAAATCCAAAAGAAGGCATCAAATTTTTTGAACCTGGAATTAAAGGTAGTTGTGAACTCCCAATGTGGATGATGGAAGCTGAACATAGGTCCTCTGAAAGAACAAGCACACTTAAATGATAAGTCCTATCTCCACAACAGGATTAATTACCTCTTGCATGTTTATCCCATATACTTTTCTACTATTTGTTTTCTTCTGTATTTTTTCTTTTACCAGACTATCTTCTTTTTTACTGCTTAATTAGAAAGAATTTCATTCTAAATATAAATAAACTCCTTGATTTTAAATAACTATCATAGTGACTTTATTTTCAAACACTGATGCTGGTGTCAATATCTCCAGTTGAGTGCAATTAAACTAAAAATCTGGTTGTTGTTGACTGTTTCTGTGACTGGTGGTGACTTTCTCACCTCAGAGTAGGAGTTGTGATCTGTACACCAGGAGCCATATTTCTATTAGTAATAACTTCAGGAAAAAAATCAGAACAAGGTATACAACATAGCAAATGAATAAATAACAAGGTAAACCCCGAATCACATTGAAAAAGGAAAGAATATGATACCGCCAAAAGTTTTCAAATCCTCAATAACTAAATTTCATTCTACTCAAATGCTTTAAATATTAATGAAGATATCAAATATTTTATTTTAAAGTTTAGCAATGAGCTCAAAGAAACAAAAAAACCTAAAATAGAAGAGAACTGAATGAAGTAGGATATATGTTTCATGACCTTAGGCAGCAGATTCAGCAAGGAAACTATGATCCTAAATGTGGCTAAGATATTTTGGAGAGGGACAGCTCAAAAAATTTAATAGAAGCACTGTGAAAAGAAAGACTGACAGCATAGGTGAAAAAAACAAACAAATAAACAATAGGATCCTTAACATGAAGATGAGGAAAATTTACATCCAGGCAGAAATGAAGGACAAGAAAACAGAAATCATGATAGATTTGGAAATTGGGGAAATAATCAACAGACAAAAATGTAATGATCCACTGGGGGTACCTTGGATTTTGAGATACCAACCCAAGTAAAAGATAATGTATTTTGTGAAATTATTCCCCAAATTTTCCAAACCTAGAAACTAAGTAGATATTCAACAAATTGGCATTAGAAAAAAAATGTTCCATTTCACATTCTAGTTAAAAATACTAAGAGTAAAGATTTTTTAAAAGACTATCTTACATAGTAATAACATAAATGTGATAAGTAACCCTGAGCTCTCAGCAGAAATCCTAAAATCTAAAACAAATTTAAATTTTTCAATCACTAAAAATAAATACTTGTCAATTAATAAGATGGTATCCAGCAAAGCTCTCCTTTTAATTTTGTAAAGAGACAATGACATTGCAGGACAATCATAGACAAAGTGAGTAATTCATGATTACTTCTCTAGTATTTCAGAAAATATTTAAGAGAATCTTTTTCACAAATGAAGAAACTCACAAAGGAGAGCTAAGGAAAAAATAAAAATTACAGAAGGTATAGTTAGTTGGGAAGTTAACAAATTAATGAATAAAACAAACACAAACTCTTTTAAGTAAACAAACTTTTAAAGTCAGTTAAAGAAACATATATTACAATATTTGAATAATTCAGGTACATATCCAAGAAAATTGCGAGAGTCATCAAATACTCCTTAATAATAACTCATAGAGTAAATAGTTTTAACTATCCACTTCAAAGACATAGAATGGAAATTTGTATTTATATGAAAGAAACACACCTGACTGGCAAAGACAAACAGAACCTAGATGTAAGAGAATTGGAAAGTGTGTATCAAGAAATGGACTCTTGAAGCCAACAGAAATATTCACACACATACTTTCAAAGATAGTATCAATAGAAATTTTATTGGAATAGACCAATTATATTGCTACATATCAATAAAATGAATAATACAACCAAATAAAAGCAATTTTAAAGATATATGCACTTGATATTTGTAAATTCAATTTTATATAAAAGTAACTATTGGGTATAAAAGAACAAAGAGAATCAGATACAGTGATAGTAGTTACAACATTCTATTCTTTTAGTGTCTATGCAGTTCCAGCAGAAATTTCATGTACTTCAAAGTTTAAGTACTCCATAGAATAAGTAGATGTAAATGACATTTATGACATTTCTACCCAAATACACATTCTTCTCAACAGTGCCTGAAACTTTCTCTAAAATACATCACATCTTATGCTATAACACCAGTTTTTACAAGTAAAAAGTTTCCTATATTCTTTGAGAAGAGAATGAAATTATAAAAAAAATGAAAAAGAAACAATATGAGTATATAGAAACTTAATACTGTTAGAATAGCCAATAGGTCATTGATGAAATAATTAAGGAAACTGAAATATTTCTAGAAGCAAACTTTAAAAGGAAGTTTATCTGAATGATTTCTCTGGCAAACCACAGTTCTAAGAAGAAAGTTTACAACTGTGTGAACCCAAAATTTAATAATTAATTTAAAATTATATATATGAATGTTTCATTTGTATACATATATGAGCATCAATGTGTGTATGCAGTAGCTGCAGAAGTCAGAAGAGGGAGTCAGAACCCTTGGAACTGAAACTGCAGACAGTTGTGAGCTGCCATGTAGACACTGGGAATTTGTCCTTATTCCCTGTGTGTGTACCTATTCACTCTAGTACCTTTTGTCTGGAAAAGAATGACTAATTTGAGGTCAACAGAGTGAATCATCAGAACCCTCTAAATATGTAAATATGTTTTGTGGAGTAGTGGAACACTGACACTGGAAGAGATGAAATCTGTTTTATTAAGAAATAGTAGTGTGAAACAGGAAGATAGACTGACAACATGCCCATCAGATAAACAAACAAAATTCCACAAGCACGCAAACCATTGTGCTCTAAAGCATCAGGTGCATGTGAAGGCAAAAGGCACTTGCCAGACCTTGTATAGAATCAGAGGTTGGATAAGACTCTTCTTTCATGAACAGGATGTATAAAAAGCTACACACTAAATGAGAAGACAAGCCAGAAAATTTTCAGAAACAGAATATTGGCAAGGAGAATTTTTGGTCATAATTTAGGGTTAAAATTTAGAAAAATACTCTGCATAATCATGGTAACAGTGTTATTATATATAACATATGTGTATATATAATGTATAGAATATAGTATAATATATGGTTATTGTATATTAGCTGATATTTGGAGCAGGTTTTTCTATGACCAGGAAACACAATAAGAATTATAAACAAAATGCCACCAGGTCTTTAAAACCCTCAAATCTTTGGCAGAAAAAGTATAAATATTTCTGAAAAAAAGACTTTGTAAGTTTATTATTTAAAGAATTCCAAAGAGTGACTCAGAAACATGAAGTCACATAATGCACAAGAAAATAAACAACTTTTGTGAAAATCAGCAGATTCCACAAGCCAGAATAACATGCATAAAATGACATCATTCCTGTGGGATGATCTTTCTGTATGCTGTGAATATGTTGCTACCATTGGTTAAGAAAGAAATTACTTTGGTTTATGGCAAGACAGGATATAGCCAAGCAGAAAATCCAAGAAAGATAGATACAGAGAGAAGAAAGGCAGTGTCAGAGGAGACACTGGGCACCAACACAAGATGTAATAGAACACAGGTAAAGCCACAAGACACATGGAGATACATAGATTAATAGAGATGGGTTAATTTAAGATGTAAGTGATAGCTAGTAATAACCTGAGCCATAGACCAAGTATTTTGTAATTGATATTAGTCTCTGAATAATTATTTTATAAGTGGCTACTGGACTGCAGGATTAGGCAGGACTGAGAAACTTATACCTACACACTATCATCCCCTTCATCATTTCATTATCTTCATTATCATTAGTAAAAGTTCCAAATGGATGGATGTTTAATGTATTTAAATAATAAAACAATTTAAAAATATTAAAAGAGCAAGCATTTTAAAGTGGGCACCCATATTTCTAAAATATCCAAGTAAATTTCTTAGAAATTAAGATTAATTTAATTTAGAGATAGCCGAAATGACAGGTGGTGATTTGAAGTAGAGGGATGAGTGAACAAGCTGATCAATAGTTCTAAAGAAATTGAACATGTAATGAGAACACACTATATGCACAGAATGAAACTTTATTCAGCTATAAGAATAATAAAATAGTGACATTTTCAAGAAAAGAAGAAGAAATTGTTCAGGTTGAAGCAGAAAAAAATGTCAAAAGTAAAAAAGTAGGATTGCAAAGGTAAAAAGACTAATAATGTGAAAGTTGACCATAGGCTATCTCTCCTATGAAATGTGAAGAACTGAATTCATGGGTCAGAGCATTGGCACCAAGAGGGCTTCAACTTTACACTACTACCTTTCAGAATCATATGTGCATTAGATTAAAATGATGATTCCAGAACAATGTGTACATCCATCCAGAAAATGGATCAATGTATCCACTGGGATAAGGCATCAGCATGTCCCCGAACATAGATTAAAGAGAAGAGACTTGAATATCATGAGACAGAGAAACATGCTCTTAAAATTGATTTACTCCTTCTGGTTTGATCTTTCTTGGTTCTTCATTCACAAGTTTTTAGATCAAATTATATCTGTATATAAATGCTGCAAAGAGCCTGGATCAGCTTCTCAAAAAGAAAAAAAGTAGCTCACATTATTCAGACTATGACTGCAAAGCAAAATTGTATCTCTCTCAAAGTTCCTGCTCCAACTTCTTTAGGTAGCCTAGCACCACCTCAGCATCTCCACACTGTCACTTGAATAACTATAGAATACGCAGAGCTTCCAATATTCTTTTTTATTGTTTTTGGAAAATCAACATCAAACTCTATATTAAAAAGCAAGACATCCAGGATAGCTAACAAAACAAAACATATAGTAATAAAACCTCTTTTCTCTAAAATCCATGAAACCTAAAAAGTAAAATCTAAAGCTCTTCAAGCCAGGTTAGGCTCAGCTACAGATGAAGAAAGCACAGCAGATCACAGCTAATGCCCATGGATGTACTATGACCACGACAAATTTCTGCTAAAGCAACCTTTCTAAAGTCAAGCCAGAAGTTGTGTGTGTGTGTGTGTTTTAAATCACTTTATTTACCCATCATCTTTCAATGAAATAAGAATACCTTTGCTTAAAGTCCACTAATGAGTGAGTACACCATTCTTAAAGTAAGAAAGAACTGGCCCGAAGAACCTGAGCTCCAGTCCTCCGCCCCAAATCAGGATCTCTTTCAGCTCTGCAGTCTGACATGTCATTTGGGGGGTCTAAAACCCAAGAAGGGCTGTTTTCTAGGCTCCCTCAGTTTGGTGCAAATGAGGCCTCATCTATCCAGTTATCAGACCTGAGATGTAAAGCTCAATCCCCTGCTATCTGTCACTGCCTTTTCATAGACAATAGACACTCTATAACATGTAACCTGTAGCCTGTCTATATGAGTGCTCTATAGCAAAGGAAGCAGACAAGTTATAAAACATAGCCCAGGCCATAAACCTGAAGTGACCACCAGAATACAGTGAATTTTCTTCCAAGTTTCCCTTTATGAAAAACAACTGAGAGAGGGATCCAGACAAGACACCCTATTTGCTATAGGCTATTTTAATTTGTTTTGTCTTTTTGGCTTTCTAATTTTTGAGATTGAGTTATGCAGTTCAAACTGGACTTGAAGTCTTAATCCTCCTATACTCACAGCCCCCTTGGGGCTTGCTCTGTAGGCTGTTGCTACCACATTTGTCTGTCTTACAAGAGATTCTTCTTCTTCTGCTCCTCCTCCTCCTCTTTTTCCTGCTTTTCTTCCTCTTCCTCCTCCTCCTTTTTTGAAAGAAGTGGTCTTACTGTGTATGCCTGGCTGGCCTAGAACAATATAAAGCAGGCTGGTCTCAAACTCACAGAGATCAGCTTGCCTCTGGCAATAGACTCTTAAGAAGATTGGGGTCTTTTTGGCCTATGCCCAAGCAGCAGGAAGCTTTCCTCACATGCCTTTTCTCTACGTAGCTTGGCATGTTATGTAATAAGAATAGCACAACCAAATGGAGCCCATGCACAGGAAGAGTTGAGCACTGTGCCTGTTTCTTTGTGGTGATTATGGGAGGCAGTCCAGTGTGAATCAGACTTCTTGGGATACTCCAGAGCTTAGCAATGAAGTAGACAATTGACCTGACATTCATGTGTCATGCTGCATATCTGGAGTACTTTATGGTCCTATTAACTATGATCAATCAACAGACATTAACGTAATAAACTAGCACTATACCCAATCACTGCAATAAAATATAGAAGGGATAAACTATATATATCATTGCAATGAATGGCTAGAGATTGATTTTGACTTTGTTCCTTGAGAACAGATTGTATCTTTGTTAACAGAGTATTTGTAAGCATATTTCTGTGTAAAAAAAATTATCCCATCCATAGTGAGTCCTCAAGATTCCCTCTCCACATACTTCTTCCACTCACATCCATGGTGCCCACAGATGTATGGGCAGGTGTCACTCAGAAACTGTGGTTTTCACACTGAGTACATTGGCAGGGCTCTCAGGCTCAACTTGGGGGAGTTGCATGGAGGAAGAGGGAGTTCTTGCTGAGATCTCTCACTTACAACTAGCACTGTGTCTCCAGAACTGCAGAAGTAGAAGCTGCTGTCTTCAGGCTTTGCATTGCTCACTGTCAAAGTGGAGAATGTTAGATTTGGGCGGCTAATAGGAAACCTTTCCTCGGCGAAGCCTTCTTCATATGTTGCTGCCATGCCTTGATTTGCAGTTGCCATGAGCACCAAGTTCTGTCCCTTGAACTGTCGGTACCAAAACATTGTAGTAACTTGACTGTCAACCACACACTGGATTTTCATTGAGGTTCCACTTTGACAGATGTCCTGTTTGGGGTTTTGGTAGACGAGGACACTGAGAACAGATTCTAGTTTAAGAGAGACAGAGATCCATGAAGGCATACAAATTTTGAGTCAGACACATCTGAGACAAACATTTTTGCTTATTTACTCCAGTATCACCCTATTCCCCAAATCATGTGGCACATCTCTACTTCACCAACACTCTCTGACAGAATCCTCCAATCTAAGACATTCTCTTCATCCTGTGGCTTGTATTTTCTGCTTTGGGGAAGAAAATGTCCCCATATCTCAAAACCCAGGCTCTGCTTAAGAAAAGCTCCTACCTTGGCTCAGGAGAAGTAGCAGGAGCATCCACATCCTTAAGCAATGGTTTTCTTCCTGAGAAGAGGCACTAAAGGATCAGGCTCACACTCACCTTTCCTCCTCACAGTGTGATTGCTTCCTTAATCATTCTGCTAATTTCTTTTTGTAGGAAGTTGACTTTTTGCGAAAGATACAAAAGTAAAACTAAAAAAAAAAATACCTCGCCCCCTGGAGGAACTGTGTAGCTGTTAACTTAGGATAAGTCATTCATTCAAAAGGCATCCCAGAATGCACTTGGCACCTGTACAATATTCATCATGCAATTTCTTTGAGCATACCAACACAAGTAAAATGCAATATTGGCTCTTACGAATTTCAGCTGTCTGTTGTCTTCACCACACTGTCCCTACTTAATTTTTTTTTTTTTATGCAACACTAAACTAACATCTATTTCTGGAGTCTAATCCTTCCAATAAGTGGTATCACTGTTGGTTTTTTTTCTTTTAGGAACAAAAAGTAATTAAGGTACTTTTATTCACATGCCTCATTTATTAAATCAGAAGTTAGATGAAGAAATATGTATGGATGTATCTCATATGCTGTTTCTGAGTTCAATATCACAATCATTAATACTTTAGTCTCTGGAAATTTGTAATAATATTTATTTTAGTCTAATTCAGTTCCATATAGACTATGAAGCAAGTCATTTTCTTTAAAATTTGACCACAGTGCTATGATAGGTCATATTATGTAGCCATTTCATTATGTAGTACAACTACTTATGAAGATTACTTGTGGGAAAAAATCAGAGCTATTTTTTATTTTCTGAATTATCTGTGTATTTATGGGTCAAATTTCTTTTCAAAATTTAAATTATTCATTTTATTTTATGTGTATGAATTTTCTGGTGCCCTTGAAGATCAAAATAGGTCCTGTTGAACTGGAGTTGCAGATAGATGTGAGCCATAATGTGTGTGCTAGGAATAAAACCTTGGTCCTCTGCAGAGCAACAAATGCCCTGAAACTCTGAGCCATCTCTCCAGTCTCAGGATACATTATTTGGATATGATTGTCATTGTATTTTACAAATTGGAATTTTTTTTCATCATAAGACCTACAGAATGTACACAAATACACACAGAATCTTAAAAAAAAAGTGACAAATTTAGGACTCAAATTTATTTCTTTGTAATCCCAGAACCATGGATTAGCATCAGCACTACCAAAGATTTCCTTGGTTTTACAGTTTACTGTGTTTGTCTAGCTGGCACTGAGAATGGTAAGTCTCATGTCGTAACGTAAATCCAGGAAGATGGTCTTGTAAACTTAACCTATCTTATTCCTCCATCCCAAGACTCTGTAATAAAAGTATGTTCTCACTTTCTCTTCCACTCTCTCACTGTTTATATTCAAATATATATATGTATGTTTGTGTGAATGTGTGTACACATCACACATATGTTTACCTGTGTGCCTAATGAATATAGAACAAATGAATTGGAGTTTTATCATCACAGAATTTCAAAATCCTGAGAACTAAAAATACTCAGTATGAGAAAACTTATGAACTAAAACTATAAATTAAAATTAAAGCTAATGAAAAAGTAAATAACATTAAATTGTTTATTGATATGCATACAGTGTGTTTGGGTCAAGGCTACTCCCTTTATTCCTGCCTCCACAGTTACTCCCATAGACTTCTCACCATTTTTACTTTCCAATTTTATATGCTGTGCATTTTGTAAATCCACTGATTCCAATTAGTGCTGTCTGTATGTGTGTGGGTATAGGATCATCTACTAGGCCATAGCTAGCCTCTTCAGTCCCACATCCCTAAGGAAAACTGAATCTTTTTCTTCTAGGATTCATCAATTTCTTGATAACAGTGAATTACAAAATTTCATGAAAAGTCCATAAATTTCAGATAGGATAAAATTTCCAACACAGATTTTTCCTACTAAGACACGATATAAAATATATAAGAAAAGGCATTTCCATTTATGTTAAGTACAAAACTTTGACTTTTATTTCATTTTTCTGAGGTCATTACTGGATAATGTTTCCCTAGCAGATGGATACAATGAACCAAAAGGAAAAGAGACAGATCATGGAACCTGCAAACTGGATAATCTAATTCAGACTAACAAATGAAGCTCTCAGGGTAACAGGTGGACAGGAGAAGTGGTAAACAATCAGTCCAGACTTAAATAGAGGTTTCCAGAGACACAAATGTTTTAAAAATACAGGCTGTGTGTCCTCTAAACAAAAATAGAATTTATCCCTTTGCAAAACCCTAGATCCATAGTGAGAAAGTGATCCTGTTGAAAGAATCTAGACTCTTCAGAAGCATTGTATACAGAAAAGAACTAGAGCAAAAGCATGTAACAGCCACTGGGCAAGCCTCATAAAGATGAAGCCAGGTGGGGAGTTCTGTAGCCACTCTTTTAAGAGCCAATGAATCACAGATAGAATCAGAGGACAACCAATGCAAAGCATAGTGACCAGGCTCACAAACTGTGTGGCCAGGAGCACCTTATTTTAATGGAGGTCCACTGTCTTTAATTGTTAAAAAAAAGCATCTACATGTCAAGATTATTGTGTTATATTGCCTAGAATATCTCTAGAGAAGGAACAACTACTTCCTGCTCTCACTACCCTTGTTTCCTGCAGGAAAAGCTCTACCTCACTGCGTCCCAGCAAAGAATGCTGTGGAAGCATCCACATTTAAACATCTTTTTTTCTATCCCTTTGCAGCCATCCATTCTCTCTACCTCTCTGCTCCTTTTTCCTTTATCTGATCTGAGTCTTAGCCATGTTTGCTGTGGGAAATAGTGGATTTGTGGGTAATGTGAGGTTTGCACATACACCAATGATCTTTGTAGTGATCACACTCTGTGAGGATACCTTGTCTCTGTGCCAGATGTTAAATTTTGTCAGGAGACTTTTTGTTCCTCGATAATCTGCTCTTCAAATCAAGGAGATGACACACAAAACAATGCTTTTTCTCTTTTGATAGGTCCTTCTATTCTTGCCTGCCATTATCCCACATCAGCTAGTGTCTTAATTTCTCATGTAAATATAATCTGAAACATTATAGGACATATTTAGCTTTCATCCCCGACTTCCTTTACATGCACAGAATATTGATACGTTGTCATAGAACCAACTACAAAGTTTTGTGGGTAAAAGATCCTGCAGCTAAACCTGTTAACCTGAGTTGAATTCCTGCAAGTGTCTTCTGATATATATGTGAATACATGTGCTCACAGAAATATGCATGTGCATGTTCGTGTGTATGCATGCATGCTTACACACACAAACTGCAAAGATAAATAAATTGAAAAGTGAAAATTTAAAATTTAAATATGTTGTTTCAGGTTTGTTTTGTCTCATTAATGGTTTTTAAAAATTCTTGTAACTTGAGGCCCAGCTAACATTTTCTGTATTTCATCCCCCCAAACAAGCACAATCTGCAGGTGGTTGTGATAATAGTTACAGCCTGACCACCCTCGCCACGGTTTACTCTTATAGTGATTAGAAATGGGCCAATAAAACATAATTGATAAGAGAACCTGAAATTGTATTTCTGATCAATTAGACTAATTTGATTTTAAGTGGAAAAAAATAAAAAAATGAATGAATAATATTCAAACTTTATATATCATTTAGCCTGGACACAGTAAGGTCTGTCTAAAGAGCAGAGATGTGTTAGTGTCCTCTGGTGACATAACACAAAGAACAAAGTGGACAAAGTCTGTTCAAAGGGGTGAGGCTTAAAATGGAAGGAGAAAATCATTTAAAATGTTAAACTAAGCTTTCGTGTAAATACGAAAGATGACATCTTACAGGGTGTCAGTTTCAACATGACTTTAGCTTAAAGAAAGATCATATTTAGGGGATAGTTAAGTTCATATTGTCTTCTGAATTGTGAGGGAAGAGAACCTCTCTCTCTCTCTCTCTCTCTCTCTCTCTCTCTCTCTCTCTCTCTCTCTCTCTCTTGCGCGCGCGCACTAAGATAAGCACCTGTGAGATTCCTCTTTAGTGGCTACCTCGTTACCTCTTTCTAACTGCACTATGTGATTTGAAAGACACTATCAGTCATGAGGTAAAGCCGCCTCCTTCTAATAGGTTCCCTTTTTGTGTGAAGAGGATGTGGCTGTGTAGAGCTGTGGATAAACTGCTGGCACAGAAGTACACAGATGTCTGATTGGTTTTAGCAGACTCCAGAATCAGGGAGAAATGTTCCCGCTTCTTCCGAGAGACCTTGTATCCTTCAGGGATGTCTCCATCACTATTACTGTCAACATCATATGATAAGTGAATCAGTCGTAGCCCCAGACCTGGGTCTTGTCGATACCAGAACATTCTTTCATGGCCCATATACTGTGTACATTCCAGCAACACTTCCTCTCCTATGTGTTTGACCAGGTATCTTGGTGTCTGAGTTACTTCCATGTCCACAAGGCCTGAAAAAGAGAAGGAGAAGAAGAAAAAAATAAGCCAACAATTAGTGCAATACTAGAAAAGTTTGATTCGCACAGCATAGAAATAACAGTATATGGTTTGCCTTCAATGCTCAGGACATATCAATTTCCAGGACTCACTTGATCCCAGAAAACATAACACCACGGCTGAGATGAGCCTGATTTTCATGACAATTTTGAGGAAAGTGTGGGTCTTGAAGCTCTAGACTGACTGCCTGTGATGTCACTATTCTTGGTCACACTCATGAGATCACCTCCTTTATCTCGACTTAAACATCTTGAGGTGTCAGAGAGGAAAGAGGGCATCATGGAAGTGTATGTGTGTATCTCTTTCTCTCCCTGTGCACTTCTATGCCTGTGCTTGTGGAATAGCAGTATGCATGTCTGGACATACACTAATTTAGTCTGCTGGAAGTATTTATTTTTAGATACTTCTGATTGTTGCTCTTCTGAATTCATGGATGGGGATAACTGTAGTGATCTTCACAAAATGTAATACACAAATTTCTCTCACAAAGCAACTTGCACTCTTCAAGTTGTAGCTGTGGTGACAACAGTGGTATAAATATCATCTAGAGGTTTACCAAGAACGCTGTTGAGGATGATGACACACCAAGTGTGAGTTTATGGAAAAGCAATAAAATATGGGTTATAGGCAAATAACTTGAAAAAACAAACTTAAAATGTTTCTGGTTTTGTCATGTGCCAGAAATTCCTAGCACTGTTGGTGATAGATGACTCCATGCAACCTCCATGCAAATGTTAACAGAGCTGGCAAATGCAGTGTGGTATGAAATGCTTAAGTGAGAAAAGTTACACTGATATTTAAATGGTATGGGTGAGGAAAAGGTGACCTCCCTGTCCGACTTTGCCACGAGTGACAGAGAAAAGAGTTGGCCACAGGGTCATAAGAATGATAGAATAAAACCTTCCCATACCAGCTGCTGCACTCAGGAGAGTGAGATTCGAATCCTACCTGACCAGCACACTAGAGCTGATGAATAAAAGGAAAGCTTTTCTAAGTCTTGGATGACCATTGTATAGAATGCAGATCTTTCCTGGAGGTGAGGTGAACCATACTGGGTAGACTAAGGCAAATTCTGTTATAGTGTTTAGATTAAAGAATTCCCAGTGGAAGCCAACAAAGAATAATGGAAAGAAGACACTGAAGTTCCAGTGACTCTCAACCTCTCATTGGGGGATCACAGTCCCCACAGGGGTCACATAACAGTAACAAAATTGCAGTTATAAAGTAGCAATGAAGTGTTTTATGGTTGGGGTCACCACAACACAAGAAGCTTGCATTAAAGGATCAAAGCAGTGGAAAGGTTGAGAACCACTCAGAGTGTAAGCCAAAGAGTTCTGTTGTGACTCCTCCTGCCCGGACACCTGGGACTTCAGATGTGTTCCTGTGTGGGGAGATGGGGAATGCTTCTGAGTGCTTCTTTTCTGTGGGAAAGGTATTTTCCCCAGTAAGGGCAGGGCTAAGGATGTAAGGGTCAACTGCTCCCTTTGCAAAAACAATTTTCTGTGAATGGAGGATATGACTTTCACTGATGTGGTCTAACTGATAGCAGAGGGCAGAGAATCTACATACTTAGAGTATGGGTGAAATAGTCTTACTTAAAGAAACACTCTTATTTCTTAAAGAACCGCATTTATTTAGCACTTCGGGGACCATGTGATTAATGGGTTAAATATTGTCATATATCCAGGTCCACACATGGAGACCAAGGTATATATTTTAGTTACACTGTAGAATTATCATCTTTTCTGATGATGATATCTAACAGATGCCTCAGTAAACTTGTGGCCCATAGATATTATGGACAAAATACAGTTAATTTAGGAAGGACAGTAATGTAACTTCATAGGAGCTAGTAACTGTAGGTTCTGGCATATAAGCCAAGTTCAACATCATACTTCTGCCCCTGACTTATCTATTTTAAGAAGACAAAGGGCCACATGACAATGGTAGGTGAGATTCAGATGGGGTCATGGCATTTTGTCAGCTCTGCTCATGCTATAACAAGAGAATGTGGCAGAGAACTCATCATGCTTTTGTAAGAGCAGTCAAGCCATGAGGATGTCAAGAGGAATCTAATCATGACTTAGAGAGGTGATCTGGTGGAGGGGCACCACAGATGAAGAATGAGGAGGGAATTAGCATAGGACACACACTGTATGAGCATACAGGCAGTCACTGTAGCTAAAGAAAAGTAGGATTCTATACCAAAATGGCAGATCAGTACTCAACTGCATAAGGATATGAAAACTTTCAATTACTGACAAACAATTGATACCAGATAGTTAAAGAAACTGAAAGTTTCCAGCTCAAGTGAGATTTATAGGCAGGAGAAGTTAGCAAGCTGGTAGTCAGGGTAGCTAGGTAGATGGTGGTCAGAGGAATTCATGTGAGAGATTATACAATAATGATGATGGTGGATAAAATTAGTAAAAACTTCACAGAACTTAATACTCAGAGGCATGCAAAACCTGGGTATGGATTTGGTGTAGAAGGGCATCACAGGGGCAGTGAAGCCCACTTGGGAGTTGCATATTAGTGAATGACATAGTTTGATTTGGTAAACAATGCAGAATATGTCATTCCTGATCACACACAAAAACAACTGATGAAAATATCAATCATAAAGCTAATAATGTAAGAAGCCTCAAATTTGTTAGGAGTGGGAAGCAGCTCCATTGCATCTGGAGATTTGAGTCCAACATGGAGAGAGAAACACAGTAATGCTCTGGCCCTCTGGACCTGATACCAGGAGTTTGTTCTGTCTGAGTTTTGAAAGACTGTGCAGTGTAAGAAGCTGAGAACTGGAGCACGGGAGTCACTCACTAAGAGAAGTGCACTGCTGAGGGGCCCTGAGGCACAAGAGTCATAGAGGACTTCCATGGCTGTTGGCTTTGGAGAAAAGATGTTACTTTCTCTTGGCTGGAGTGGGGCCTCCAGAGAGAGGAGGTTTCTTGCCCATGTGGCTGTCCTTTTTGTGCAGAAAGCAGTTGGCTGTGCAATGCTGTGTTTGCTGCTGGCACAGAGGTACAAGGAGGTCTGGTTGATTCTTGTAGATTCCAGTGTCAGAGGAAAAGTTACTTTTTCTTTTCTGGAGACAATATATCCATCAGAGACTTCTCCCTTATTGATAATATCAACATTAAGTGAGTAATAAATCAGTTTTAGAGCCATATCTAAGTCTTGTCTATACCAGTACATAGAGTCATGATTCATATTTTGAGAGCAAGTAATTATCAACTTTTTCCCAATCTCTGTGATGAGTTATCTTGGATTCTGGATAACTTGGGCCTCTGTGAAGCCTATGAATGAAGAAAACAGAGGTTAAGACAGCCAGTTGAGTGAAAAGAGCTAGTTCTGTAGCCTTCCAGAAAAAAAAAAATCTGAGCACTCATATACAAGCTGTAGCCATGGGCTGCTCATGTGTTTCAGGACTCACCTGTTCCTAGGAGATAAAGAACCACACAGTTCAGGAGATGAGTGACCATGGTGATAAAATCTCCCGCCTCAGTCAGTTCTCTGCTAGCTTTGAGGCTACCACTAACTTCTGTGATGTTTCTCTCACATTCAGTCTATGCCTGCCCGAAATATTTGAGTGGAAAGCTCCTCCCTGTTTCTGCAGGAGCTTGGTGTGTACGCAGACACCAAGGCAGCCTTTAGGATTCCTATTATTTCTTCAGTTTCTTTGAGGGGCTGTGTCTGTATGCATGTGCCATGTTTTTGTATTAGCACATTCTTTTCAAAATTATCAAATATTTATGTATTTTAGATCCTCACGCTCTGAACTGGAATAACGTGTGACTGTCACTTAGAAATGTGAGAACAGAAAGCTTACTCTACTATCAAAACTGCATTTTATTTTTAGAAGCTATTTCTACTCTGCATAGAAGACTCCAAGCTTACCCTCTGGTGTGTTGTTATTGTTATTATTTTTTAAAAATATATAAAGGTGTAAAAACTCAGTCAAATTCACACTAGAGATTATTTTGCCATCCTGTATCCCATTCATCCTCTTATCTCTTTTATTTAAAGTTTAGAAAAATTCTTTACCCCAATTAATGATTGACTCTAGATATGCTTGTGAAAACACATTCTCTGTGGTACCTGATGCTGCCCCTCTCCAACATCTTCCCATCCTCGCACAGACATTCTGCATTTCATGCCCACCCACACTTTCTTAGGGATGCCGCTTTTCTTTCTTAGAACAACTACCTTTGCTCTTTAGCAGGTGAAACACGGTTGCTGCTGCCAGAGCCAGCAATGCTTGCCTAGCGTTTATTATGTTTTTTTCCTCTCTTCTTCCCTCTCCTTTTCCAGGAGAGGCCAATGAGAACCATAGCACATTTGGGATTTGCTCTTTTCTGCTTAATTTTTGAAAATTAAAGTATAGGAGCTGGAAGAGTGGCCAAGAGAGCACTTGATCTTCCAGAAGACTTCAGTTCAATTCTCAGCACCTACATTGTAACTCCCAACTGTGTATAACTCCAGTTCTAGAGCATCTGATATTGTCTTCTATTTTCCATTGGCACTAAGCACACATGCGTTGCAAGGCATACTTGCACACCTAGACATAAAACAATAATAAAAATGAAAGAATATCTAATGGGTAAAATTATATGTGTTTTTGAAAAGTTTGATATGGGAGGAATATAATGTGTATCTGCTGTCTTCTTCCTTCTCCAAGTCACAAGTCTTGGCCTCATCTCTCATCTAAGTATCTGGTAAAGTATCTTCACATAACACTATGCTTATATCTCATTCTCAGTGTGAGAGCCATATATTAAATCTTTATATGAGAACACACTTTACATCAGCTACACATCCATGTTTATGTAGGAACTTGAGCCCAGATATGTATCAACAGAATTATCATAATTGTAGTCCCATTTCACTTTATGCTGAGGCGATTTCAATTCTGAAAAGTGTACTTTAACTTATACACTCTGTTATCTACTACCAACCCTTAAGTATCCAAAATTCCTTGCAGAGGAACACCTAACCCAGTCCTGATGTTAGGATGAGGAAATCGGACTTGGCTGGAGTCGATGTGCCAAGCTGAGCTGACCCACCTTGGGACTTCTTGTCCCTTTTGGGGGGAGAGGATGAGGAAGGGGGAGGCTGAAGACTGACTGGGAGGGATTGGGAGAAAGTAAGGAAGGGGGAGCAAGGGGATACATGGATAAAAAAGACTTTATTTTACAAATAAAATTAAAAATCCAACATTTTAAAAAATATGTTTTAAAAATTATCTATATATATCACATATATAATATAAAATCACATATATTATTCAACTCTGTCACACTTATTCTCACATTATTTGAAATGTGATGTATATATAACAGAATACATCAGTGCCCTCTAGTGGAATATCACAGTGCATATCATTTGAATCAAGTTAAAGCCTAAACTCTGTAATCTATGAATATGTTTAGTTAAATAGGCAAAGGGGATTTAAGGTTGCAGAAGTCACTGAAGCTATTGATCAGCAGTTCTTGGTATACAAAAAGCATCCTTTCCATCCAGATAAACCAAATCTGATCACATCAAATCTGGTCTTTAAAAGCATAGGACCTTCTTCATGTTTTGAGGGAGCAATAGATATATATATATATAGAAGAAATTTAGATAGATGGAATGTGACTGGCTTTGAAGATGGCAGAAATAAAAATAAAAAACAACCAGGTAAAGAGATTCCCCTCTCAATCCTTCTGAAAGAAATTGTTTTAAGTCCCACACTCTCTATTAATTTTTTTGTGTAGACATATAGTTTTATTTTTTTATGAGGTTCAATTTACACTTCCTTTCCTTCTTTTTTCTTTTTTTCTTTACATATATGTATATATTACTTAGTGTTTTTACATCATGCACCCCATCAAACTCAGTTATCAGACCTCTCAGAATCATGCCCACTCTTATGATCTCCCCATTTACAAAACCACCCATTCATGCTGCTCATTTACTTACTGGAGCATAATTAAACTCCCTGTGGCCAGACCCTTAAAGAAAACAAGTCTTTCCTCACCCACACCTCTGCCAGAGGCCATCAAAGTAGAAATGAGGAATTGTGTCATTTAGCTATGTTCTAGCCTTGAGTTCTTGTGTACAATGACCTCTCTCTCTCTCTCTCTCTCTCTCTCTCTCTCTCTCTCTCTCTCTCTCTCTCTTTTTATTTTTTTTTAAGTCCACTAACGAATGAGTACATCCCCTGCTTCCCTTTCTGGGATTGTGATACCTTGCTCAGGAGGATATTCTCCATATCCATCCATTTGCCTGCAAATTTTACAATATCCTTTTTTTCTTACTTCTCAGTAGTACTATCTTAATTTTTATTGTATCAACAAAATTGGTATGACCACAAAGTAAAATATGGTTAGGAAGGGGAGAAAAATGGAGGAAAAATAATTAAGGACAGGGCAGGTCCTTGTATGTGGGTAGACTTTTATGTAGGCAATGAATGTTGTACACCTTGGGCTTGAATTTTCTATTTTTTTGTGCAGAAAAGATGTGGCTACCTTGATAAACTAGCATAGAGATGTCTAAGTACCTTATTAATGTTGGAACATTAAAAAGCCTGGGAAATAATTCCTTTTATTTGTTGCTATGGTGTTGGTGGTGATGCTAGGGACAGAAACTCCTGTGTAATAGATAAGCCCTTTACCACTGATTTATACTCCATGATGTCATTGCTTTTGTGAGAAATATATTTGTGGTGTTTTGAAAGAAAGTAGTCTCCAAAGGGGTGGCACTATTAGGAGGTGTGGCTTTGTTGGAGGACTTTGATGTCTCATATATGCTCAGGTCACGCCTAGTGTCTTAGACTTACTATTGCCTGTGAGTCACGATATAAGAACTCTCAGCTCCTTCTCCAGCACCATGTCTGTATGCATGTCCATGTTCCACCATGATGATCATGTGCTAAACCTCTGAAACTGCAAGCCAGCCCCAATTAAATTTTTTTATAAGAGAAAGATGGATATCTTGATAAAGGGAGCCACTGCGGGTTTGGAGAGAAAACCCAATGCTAAGGAAACCTCAAATAAGCCACAAGATGGCCCTGGCTAGGATTATAAGCAATAGTAGAAAAGATGCCTAAACACAACTTCCCCTATAATTATATTAATAACCACCCATTATAGAACCTTCATCCAGCAATGGATAGAGACAGAAGCAGAGATCTGTAGCTAAGCATCAGGTCAAACTCCTGGCCTAGATGAAGAGAGAGAAAAGAGAGTGTATATGAGCAAAGGGATCACAATCATGAGGAAGAAACCCACAGAAATGGCTGACTGTGGCTATTGGGAACTCACTGAACCAGAAACAACCCCTGAGCAACCTGCAGGAAAAAAAAACTGAACCCAACAAAGGTAAATGACTGTCAAATGGCATGGGCAGTTTGTGGAGCCTCTTGCGGTAGGCTCAGAATATGTTCCTGTGGATGAACTGGCTCTTGGAGCCCATTCCCTGCAGAGGAATACCTAACCCAGTCTTAATACTGGGATGAAGGAATCAGACCTATCTCATCTGGGTATGCCAGACTGAACTGACCTACCTTGGGACTCCTTGCCCTCCTTGGAGAATGAATGAGGGGATAGGGTAGCAGGAGGCTGAGGGAGGACTGGGAGGAACTGGGAGGAACTGGGAGAAGGGATGGGAGAATGAGCAATTGTATATATGGCAAAAAAAAACCTTTTTAAATAAAAAAGTTGCCATGATCATGTTGTCTCTCCACAGCAGTAGAAACCTCATCTAAGACAATTTTCATCTACAGTCATCATTTTCAAATTAATATCAGAGAAATAATGGATAAACTTAAATTCTTATTCTGGATCTATTGATCTGAACATCCAATCTGATTTGATAGTCTGAAAACATCTCAGTAAAGCATTGCTACTGCTTCTCTGAACTAGGTTCTCAGGGCCTATGCTCTGGTGATGTTTACAAGCCTATGTTAGAAAGGCATAGAAACCCAATGTAGAGCCCACTAGAAAATATATGTGAAGGCAACAATCAAGAGCTGGAAACAGTGGGACCCTTAGTTGACCACTCCCACATCCTCAGTACACCACAGACCAGTGTTCCCAATGCTTTCCTTCCAGCCAGTTCTCCTAACAGAACTTCAGCAAGGTACATATTTCTTAAGGCAGTTCAATTCTGGGAAAACATCTCCCTTTCCATGTCTCCCTTCATATCTGTGCATCTTTTCTCACACATCTCATGCCAAGTCATGTATTCTTAAAAATAAACACCACTCTTACTATTATTTTTACATGCTTAAACTTGAATCTCATTCTTTGTGCAATTTACTTACGCAATGTGTGGTCAAGTTCTTTGTCACTGGGTGTTTCCAGTTTACTCCCATTTCCATGACAAAGAACTACAGACTGTTTTAAATGTCAGAAATTAATGTTTCTACTGTTTTGAAGGCTGAGATCAAGGTCTGAAGCCAGTCTCCTCAGAGGCTCCTCTTCTTCATTTGTAGAGGGACATCTTTCCATCAAAGTTCTTCCTGTATCTATGCCCAGGTCATTTTTATAGGCTAGGATGCCATCCCTTATGACTTCATTTTATTAATTACAACTTTGAAGATGCTATCTCCAAGTAAGTCCCAGTCTGAAGCATTAGCTGGAAACTTTATCATATAAATTTGGCAGACAGGTACATCTCATCTTGTAGACAAGTGAATATAAATAACACCGACTTCAGAGGTTTGTTAAAGTGATAATGATGAAATGAGCAAATGCAAAAAGAGGTTAAGGTTTTGTCAATCACATAGTTCTCAAAGTGTCACCTCACGGCTGCCTCCATGACAGCATTTTTGAAGTGTTATTTCAGTGAGGATGCAGTGTTAAATTATTCACATTTTATTTCTTTGAAATTCTTTCCCAGTTCTGAGATGCATATGTTAGCTACTTCATTTTATAGATATGAAACTGAAGCCTTGGAGGGGTAATTGCATTCCTAAAGCTATCAGGTGGCCAGCTTTGCCTGACTATAAATCCTGCATTCAACCATAGCTTTTGAATATTTCAGTATCTGTACTTACATGTTTAAGTTAGGTGAACAATAAATCCTCTGATTTGAAAACAGTTTGGTCTTCCTATTTCCCCCTTTAGGAGCTGCTCCCACATTGCTTCAGCCTTCCACACCCAAATGGTACCTAATGTACTTTCTTTGATACCTCATTCCTTGTCACATGGGAAAACCTGTCTCTTCACTTTTCCATTTCCTGTAGACTACCTTCATTACTTGGTCCATCTGATTTATCTCCCTAGACAGCAACATTCACTAACAATAGCTGTTTTTAAAGACTTGTGTGTTTAGCTCAAGACCAGCTACATAATCCAAAATAATCCCCTTACATAAGGTTCACTAATTTTATACTAATTAGTACACCTACAAACTTTATTCTCTGTTGATCTACAAAGAATTATGTTTATAGTTTCTGAGAAAAAAGAGGGAAATATTTTTGAAGTCATTATTTTAGCTAACAGAAGGGAGATAAGATGGAGAATTGGTTAAATTTAAGAAAACATTTTGCAAGAACTTTTTTATATGTTTAAAATATCTCATATATATATCCAGTAAGGCTAAGTGAATACATTTCTACAAAGTCTATGTCTTCATAGACTTGTACATAAAAGTTCACAGCTGCATTTGTCACACAATCTAAAAGGATCAAATGTACATTTGACAAGTGAGTGGACAAACAAATGGTGACATGTCTACAAGAGTCAACAATTTTTAGCATGACTAGAAATGGAACAGATTATTATAATATTATAGAACACAGACTGTCTGGCCAATAAGGTCCAGTGATCAATTTGTTTCCAACTTTCCTCCTCACAGCACTGGGGTAATTCATGTGCATAGCCATATGTAGCTTAATAAAAGGTTCCAGGGATCTGAATTCAGTTTATAGTGTTCATGCAGTAAGAGCTATTATTACTAGGAAATCTCCCCAGAGAGCACATTACCTTTAAAAGGAAAGACAAGACAATGAAGGTCTTCATAAGGAGAATTTTTCAGCCTTTATAGGTATCAAGAAAGGACATCAGTTTCTGTCCTTAAGTTATTTAAAGTGCAAAGTCACAGAAGTAGGGGATGTAGCTGGGGTAGTAGGGATTAGGTTGGAAAGAAGTAGGAGTGTGCAGTGCTGTGCATGGGGGAATTAATTTAACATGAGGAAGTATCCATGAACAAGGCTGTCGGGAAAATAAAAGGAACCATGCCCTGTTTCTTACAACAAACATGAAAGACAATGTGTGAGACCCTCAAGGGAACTGGCAGTTAGATGCAAGGAAGCTCAGAACTGATTATGGAGCTAGATATTTCTCCATTGTCAAGTGAGCCAGGGGCCATTATTTGTCTGCATCATTACTCATGCAGTTCTTGCACCATGTGTTTGAGGAGTCTGAAGATTTCCAGTGGTTTCTTTCATTTACAGGGAGGATTCTGAAGGTGGCTGTCCTTATGTGCAGTATATATGTGCTCATTTGGTCCAGTGTCATCACTGCTGGCACAGAGTACCAAGAGCTGTGCAAGGGTCTGGTAGACTTCAGTGTAATGGGGGAATGTATTTTTTCTGTTCCTAAGTGCACTAATAGGAAAGCTCTAATTTCTCCATATTACTGATGCCAAATGAGCAATGGATTAGCTCTATTTCTATTTCTGGGTCTTCTGATATCAGTAAATTTTGTCATAGTCTATGGCTTGAGAACATCACAGAGTAATTTTTTTCTATCCCTAGAATACAGTCTTTTAAGGTCTGGGAGATATCAGTACTGACAAGCCTACTGGAAAGCACTTGGCAACAGAGTCCATGGTGGGATTTGAAAAAAAGGCAAGCAGAGAACACACACAGAACAATTTTCCTTCTTGAGTTTGAAAATTCTGCATCTTACCTACTCCCAGGTGACTAAAGGGCAGAAGAACTTTTGGCTGCCATGGAACAGATTGGGCAAAAGCAGAAGTTCCCATGCCCAGGGCCATAGGATGGAAGTTAGTGTATCACGGCATAACTTTATCAACTGCTCTGGGCCCCATGTCATCCTATTCAAGAGTTTTATCTGCATTACTTTTAACATTAAAGGAAAAGCATTTTTGTTTGTTTTCCTCATTAAAAGTAGGCATGGCACACTATCTCTCCTCAGTCTTTACTAGTCTTAGGAAACTTCCCATTAAACTGTTTTATAAGTTTTGGAGATGAATACATTGCAAAGCTTTCAAAGTTTGTACTAACAGGATTTGACCTCATTTTAAGGCTGGAAAGGAAATGGTATAGTGTGAGTTCTGAAGGACTCTGCAAAGCTGAACGGAAAGATTATTCAGTAGAAAGACCCATCAAAAGAGTTAGTACATCAGACCAATAGCAGAAGTGTAAACAACAAATTAAACACCTATTTATATATTGGGCATGAAAGATCTTGAGCAACAACTGACAATCACTGATTTTGTCAGAAAATATAGAGTGATTATGTGATTATCACTCAAACATCTCAGCCACACTTTCACTGACTAATTAGGGTTTTATTAAGTTAGACTTTCCCTTATGATGTGCTTAGGTTCATCTTTCTTTTAGCGATAGTTTCAAACACTAAGAAATCAGAAAATCCCAATCTGCACTGTAGTTCTCCATGGCATATAACTTGGTAACATTAGATGAAATGAAACCATGATGAATATCTTTGCACACACACACACACACACACACACACACACACACACACACACACACACACACATATACTGTTCCTTCCATAACTTTAGTTTCAAAACCCAGAGTCCACTAAGGAAAAGAAACCTTCTTTTTCCCCTCACATCATTCTTCCGTATTTGCTTCTCACTGGTTCTCAGTTGATCATATGTAGCACTCAGATATAATTGTGATAAATACATGTATATAGAGGCACATTTTTGGTCTAGTGAAACATCCTTCCATATTTAAACTTCTCCGAACCAGTATTCCTAGATCCAAATATATCTTATTTTTAAAGGGACTTAGATGTGAGAAGTGTGGAGAATTTAAATAGGCATTAACCAGAAGTCAGAAAATATGTTCTTGGAGGAGAATCTTGAAGATCTAACTACTTGAAGACATCTTTGATCCTACTTATGTCCCTTCTTCTTCCTCTCCACATGTCGTCTTCCAGGAATTATAGTCAGTAGCAGGGTTGTAAAGATAGCAGGATATTGCTCCTAACCTAAGGACTCTTGTGATGAAGAGCCAGGATGGAAAGGATCATAAAAACACAGCCACAATGTTCAGCAATCATGTTACAGAGGAAAAGAGCTGATTCTTTTTTTCTATAAAGTCCAGAAAAGCTTTTGTAGATAACCCTTCTCTGGCTGAAGAATGGGAGAATGTGTTAGCAGTAAAGAAGTAGACACAGGAGAAAGCTTTTAAAAAGGTACAGCTGTCCCAACTCAACAGGATCTATTCGGGGAATTATAAAATGTTCACTAAGCTGGAATCCAAAGTGCTGGAGGGAATTTAGAATATTTGGACAGATTTTTCTAGCAAGAAAATATTTATGAAAGGCTTTGTGTGGTGCATAAAAATTTTAAACATGGCACACTGGTGACTGTGTGTACCATGGCAAATAGATGAATTATAAGCCTGGCAGATCAGGAATGAGAGTTTTATGTTATTTTTCTAGAAAGTGGATAGTGAAAGTCTATATTAGACCAAAAAGTGTGGAGGAAGGAAGAAAATGAATCTGATCCACACATTTGCTCTGGGAATCATGACATTAGCTATCACTTGGGTGAACTGTCTCAGCTACAGAAAATTATCCCTCCTTAGAGTTAAACTTTAAAATTCAAAACATTTTGTTCTTAATATACAGACAAACAGGTATGGAACTAAAGGGTGGGGCTGAGCTTAGAGGAACTGAGATGAAGAAATGGAACACAGAATATGAGTGCCATTAGTCAGAAGATGGTGCAATGGGAGGCATTGCAAAATGGATGGAAATAAGAGAAGAAACTATTAAAAATCTCAGTGTATTTGAGCTGATTAAGAAAAATCATTAAACTACTCAGGCCAGGGAAGCAGAACAGTGCCTTGTTCATCATTGGAGAAGCTTATTCATTAGAATAAACACAGACACCCACAGCCAGACATTACATTAAAAGAGAAAGACCTTGCAACACTCAGCCCTAAACGAGATGTTCCCATCTAATTTCTCTCCACAGGGCTCAGAGAACTCCATGAGAGAGAAAGCATAAGAGCCAGAGGGGATTGAGGGCACCAAGAAAACAAGGCTGTCTAGATCAACATGATTGATACACATATGAACTCACAGAGACTGAGGGAGCATGGTCAGGGCCTGCATAGTTCTGTACAAGGTCCTTTATTTATTATAGCTTCCAGTTTAGTAATTTTATGGGATTCCTGAGTGGGTTTGTGTTTCATACACCTTCTTTTAGGCTCTTTACCTTCTGTTTGCTTGTTTTGTTCAATTTTAATGTGTTGGTTTTTTTAAAAAAAATATTATTTTATTGTTTGAAAAATCATTAAATGTTGTTAAATATTTGAGGCCATTATTCTGAAAGACTATTGTAGGATAAACCTTTTTTTTTTTTTTTTTGTAATCTCACTATGAAACTTATCCTCTGACAAAAAGAAAGCAGTGGGGTTTCAGAATCACAACGTTGTGTGTAGACGCTGACCAAAAGCCACACTTAGATATGACTCATTGAGTTAAGACTATTCAACATCCTAGACATTCTGCATTTTACACTAAGGAAAGCTGGGGAACTGTGGGAAAATTACTCACTCATCTTTTTGTGTTGTTAGTAGGTGGCCCAGAAGCACTGAGCAAATAACTGCACACACCACTATAAAAGGATGTTTGACTAGAAGCAGCATTATTTCGAGACAGAAAACATCATCTTGCTCCTTCTGAGAGACACCGTACTCATCAGAGACCTTTACTTTGTTAATGCATAAAGATACTACTAGATCAGCCATAGCCACTGTCCTGGTCTTGTTGAAATCAATACATTGAATCATAATTCTTAGTACCAGAACATTCCAGAATAAGGCTTTTCTCCATCTTTGTGATCTTGTTTTATGGGTTCTGGTATTACTAGATCCGATAGACCCTGACAGAGGTCTGATGGAGACAGAGATGAAGAATGTCTGTATTCTATGGTCTCTGGGGAGAAGCTTAATCCCAGCCTGAAAATCTTAAAGATTTCTCCATTTATTTTTCAAACTTACTTGTTCCCAGGAAACAAATAAACAAACAATAACAATAACAAAACCCCTACACAACAGAGTAGTATAAAGCCCATGACAATAAGAATCAGAATGAAAGTGTTTCTAGTTCTAAATATTTGGGAAATGAGGACATGGAAACAAGAAAGAGAAAATTCTGATACACAAGGTAGATTCCCCATCACTACTTGGGCTGAGATGTGGTTGGAAATACAGCACTATGCCAGAAACCTTATGTAACCCTGTGTTACTTGGAAAGTAGACATTTTGTCTTGTATGTTGTAAATGTTTTTGGTGGTGGAGGCTTATCCATTTCATTCTCTCTTTGTTTTTCATTGATATTTAACAGAGTTTTTTTTCTTTGTCTTCCCAGGCTCTGTTTCATTTCTTCGTGACAATACCACCCTCTTGACATGCAGAACTTACAGAACCATTAAGGAAAATTGATCCTCCTTCCCTTAGCTGCGATCAAATTTCAAAGCTTCTCAGCTAAGGATAGGGCTTCATGTCCATATCCCTTCTTCTGCATTTACTTTGGCTGGCTTGACCTTGTATATACAGTCACAATTCCTATAGGTTTATATGTGCTTTTGCTATCCTGTGTCTGGAAAATACTGTTTCCTTGAAGCCATCTACTGCCTCTGGATGGTATACTCCTTCTAACCTGTCTTCTAAAAAAACTCCCTGAACCTTGAGGGAGGGGGTACAAAATTGTCAAATAAATTTAAAAAATATTACTTTAAAAAGTCATCATGATGACATATCTAGTTATAATATATGGATAACTGAGGTATTTAGGTATATCCATAGTAGAGTCCATGTTGATATAGGGAAGCAGAATACCTTCAATTCTATGAATCCGTTTTCACTGCCATATTAAGAGACTGTAACTTTTCTCTCCATTTTAAAAAATTAATTATACCTCAATGCTTAGTGAATTCTGCAAATAAAATCTGTTCTTTAAAATTTAAGACTTTCCTTTGTTTCAAGGAAGACATCGAAACTGACCGATGAACTGTCTGTTTCAAATTTTCCATTTGGTCCTGACTCCTGCAGTGTAAGTCAATATTTTCTAGGTGGAGATAGTTACAAGAAATATTGGCTTATTGCAAGAAGTGAGTTTGCATTTCTAGGAAATGCTTGATATGTTCAATCATATTTTCAGGGAACTGAAAATAATCTGTAAAAAGATAAATTTTCTCACAACAACTTATTCCAAACTTTTAAGAGAAAATGTTTAGCAATTCAATTCAAGTACCTCAGAGCTACTGTGTGAAACCTAGTCAGATAAAATAATCAATTGACACCTTGTTTTTTCAGGTCCTATGGTTCCTCCAGCTTTGCTGTATGCACAGATACGCCTTCATAGCATATATTGATCAATCTTATTGCACACTGAATTTGGAACATCCCTTTATGTTTTACTTATTTTTTTATATTTTGAGTGAAATGAATTAGATCTGACAAATAATCTCTAAGCAGATTTAAGAAGTTCTAGGTAATATTGTGACCCATGGAGCCATTGGGTCATTACCCTATACATCAATCTTAAACTTTATCATTTGCTAATGATTAGCATGTAAAAATCTTTAATTTTAACTATAATCATTTTTGTTGTGCCATAACATGCAAGAATATATACTTCCTATCTAGTTGTAACAGAGTATGTGTGAACCAATGTCTTCTAATCACCAAATTCTTTGAAAGTCTTTCATTGTTTGGCAGCTCTGACATTCATAGGATGAGTACTAGCTGTTTTCACCCTTCATTACCTCCATTGCCTTCCTTCTTCCTGTGAAACCCTCCTTTCCACCACGTTCTGATCCTACTTTCATGACTCCTTTGTGTGTGTGAACCACTGAATTTAATTAGGGTTTCTTACCTGAGCACAGGGAGAACTTATGTACTAGGACAAGATCAGTTTGTCAGTGACTAAACCAATAAAATGACATTTTTAACAACTGTTAATTTTGCCAATAGTTCCCCAGGAAGAAGTGCTACTTCATGAACCTAACCCTAACCCTAACCCCATATTTGATGAAAGGTTGATGGATCAGTTACATGCAGATCTTGTGAAGAAGAGTTTGTGAGGCTATGCCACATTCTTATGACATATTTTTGCTATATGTCTTTCTATCCTCTGGCTATTACATTCTTTCTGATTCCTCTTCCACAATGTTCCCTATTGCGCTGATGTAACTTTCTCATTTAGGGTCACGCATTCCATTGTCATTTATTGTCAGCACTTTGGTGAAATATGGATTTCTGACTTAACCATACTGAAGTAAGAAGCTCTTCTGAAGAAAGCTGAACATAGCTATGGTATATACAAAATTCGGGGTATAAGCATGAGTACTTAGCAATTTGAGAAAGGGGTCACTGCAAGGCAACATTCATAAGTTCTCCCTGGGGCCTAAGACCCCCACAACTACAGGCTTTTGATAAAATTTACAGAACTAAGTATGAGTTCTTTTCTGTGGATAGGATCTCAACCCAATCAGAAAGCAAGTAGTTAACCAATGCTTTAACAGCCATATCATAATTTCACTAGAGGACATACCCTGTCTCTCTAGTCATTATTAGAGCTCACAGGATTCAGAACTGGGTAAGAATCTTTATGACTCCTCTCCCCAAGCATCCTTCACAGAATAACCTTTGGAATAAGAAAGGTAGTCCAGAACAATAAGGTTACAGAGCAGTTTTAGCTTTAATTGTCTCTGTCCTATGACCACTGTGTATAATATCTTCAGCAATAAGGGCTTACCCACAAGTTCTGGTGGGAATCGAAGAGAAAATACAATAGCCTGTATTGCTTTTTGGGAGGTGGTGTCTCTGGAGCCATGAGCAAAACTCATAGGGCAGTATCCCAAACCTGGCAGTGAGATTTTCAACCCATGCCTCTGGAAAGAACATTTTTTATTCATGGAGACCACATCTGCTGTTTTTGTTGTTGTTTTAATGTATATTTTAAGTAAACTTACAAACCAGTAGATTTCCATATGGCTTGTAAATGTATCTTTAGTTTTGGGCTACATCTCTCTCCTCTCCCCTCCTCTTTCCTGTCCTCCTATTCTGTTCCTATAATCCATTCCACCCACATTGTCTTCACATCTTCATTTTAATGCTTTTAAAATAACTAGAGAATGTCAAATATATTAAAAGTGAACACAATAGGATGATTAGCCAACATATCTCCAAACTACTCAGCTTTTGTAATTACCAGCTCCTGGACTCTCTGCTTTATCTAACCCCAATATAATTTTATTTCTGCTATACTATTTTGATTAGTTTCCTCTTTATTCAAGAGCATCCAAGCACATTTTACTGTCACTGTACATACTCCATGTAAGTTATTTAAGTATCCCCCTTCTTCTCAATTTCATTAAAACACTACATTTATAGCACAAGTAGAAATATAGATTATTCCAGTAAATTACTTGTCTGGGTGCTTGATTAATTAAGGCTGTTATTTGGAGATTTGTTCTTAGTATCAGTAGAAAATTAGCATTTCTCTGATGTGAATTTCTAAAGTAGATTTGCTGCTCTGCTGTCCCTGCTGTAGAGTCATCTGCATAGAGGGGATATTGGGAAGAATATTAACTATCTTTTATGTCATATCCGTGAAGAACACAGGACTCTGATGCCATGATTATGAGCTGCTGCTCGGCCATGCTTGACAGAAAATTTTAGATGGGCAGTAAGGAGCAAAGAACCATAAATCATATCAAGAGAAGAATCTATAGCCAAAGATGGGTGAGAAAATATTACCAGAGAAATGAATGGAGAAGGAACTAAGACAGCCCAGTTTTTGGACAACAGATAGTGTGCTCTTAATGATGTGAGCCTGTATTTTTCCTACTCCTGAATGGCACTTTCTTACTTTATTTATGATTCACTTTCCATCCGAGTTGGCTTTTACAACAGGCATCGTGCATATAATTCAGGCTTATTCATACACCATATGCCTCACCTGCTTGTGCTGCCTAGCTTCAAAAAAAATTTCCTGAACATTCTTTTCTCATTTGGGAATTATTTACCTGTATAACACAACTTTTGGCTCACAGCATGCCAAAGAAGAAAATTCTGCCTATTCTTCACTTACAGAAGTGTCTTTCTCTGCTTTTTCCTAGAACTTTGAATTGCAGCTTTTACAATTATATCTATGTTATATCTCATTTATTTTCATTAGAGTGTTAATGACAGTTCAGGTCCATGTTGTTGTCTGGTTGTCCCAGCATCATTTGTTAAGAACTAGTCATCTTAACAAACTCTAACTTTCAATACATAAGCCTAATAAAGGTTTCTCTTCTTGATTTCTTCTTAAAATTTCCATACCAATATAGCATAGATTTTATTAGATGTATTTGTTGAATTCCTTCCTAAGTCAGTTGTCATTGATATTATTCTAGATATTATTTTATGAAGTCCATTTCCACATCTTTGAAAATAGTAAATTCAACTTCTGATTTTTTTTATTGATCTGATGTCCTGGGATCTTACTAAATTTACTAATTGTATCTACTTATCTAATGAATTCTTGGGGATTTTCAATTTGAAGAACTTTGTAATTTGCAAAGTGTTTTTTTTTATTCTCATTTTGTTGTCTTGCCATGGTGGTTAAAATTTGATTAGCAATAGTAAGAAAATATGATGCCTTGCCCCCTATTTTATGAGGAAAGTTTTTAATAACTACAAAATATGATATTAATTATAAAATTTTGTCAATAACTTTCATCAGATTGAGATGTTTGCATCTGTGACTGATTTTATTAACTCATTGTGTCCTATTAGTGCTTCCAGTATGTGTGTGTGTGTTTGTGTGTGTATGTTTGTGTGTGTATGTGTGTATGTGTTTGTGTGGGCGTTTATTTATGTGTATGTGTGTGTTTGTATGTGTGTGTATGTTTGTGTGTGTTTATTTGTATGTGTGTGTGTGTTTATTTGTATGTGTGTATATGTTTGTGTGTGTTTGTGTGTGTATGTGTATTTGTGTGTGTGTGTGTGTGTGTGTGTGTGTGTGTCTATTCACTTGCTCATGAGAAACCTTCTGGTGGCTAAACCCCCAAAGAAAAATTACACTCTGTCTCTAGCCACCATTGACTGCCTATAGCTCCTCATCTAGATGAGAAGTCTCGCCGGTCCTTCCTCAGTTCATGCAGGAATAGTAACTTGCTGGCTTTACTTGGTCTTGTGCGAATATTCACAGCTGTTGTGATGGAGTTTATCAACAAAGGAATCTGGGTTTATAGTTTTCTTTAAAAGATAGTACTCTTGATAATAATTTCACTTCCTGTACCACATTTCTTCATAGATCCAATGATGCTTTCATATACATAGCATGAATTGATGCATGCTTGTTTATGGCTCCATATCATCATTTTAATGTCTTTTGCAGATCATTGGCATGGCAGTTTGCATCTTTTTTCACTTTCCATGATTTCTAGGATCAACTAATTATTAGTGATGAAATTATGAGAATACTATTCTCTAACTACTGTGGACAATCATTTATTGACTAAAATTTCCATCTTCTGCGTTATTTTGCAGTCTTTTTTCTATTGATTATTTTTGATTCTTTTATATGGTTATATTTTTTTTTATTCCTTACCATATCTAGTATTTTTCTTAGAGTCGAAATCATTCATGTTTGGAACTAGACATATTCTCTTGAAATATGGAAGCAGATATGTGATAGACCGCAGAGACTATTTTGGTCTGACAGCCTTGGACTCTGTACAGCATGATCTCAGCATGTCTTGCTGATGGATCTCTTCAACAGTGGCATCTTAAAATAATATGAAAGACTTTATATTTCTCAGCCAGACTGTATCATTTGCTCAGTGAAGAATTAATCTAAAAATGATCTTTTTGTCCTTTCTCATATTTATCAAGACCTTCAAAGGAATTTAGGTATTGGCTTTCATTTCTGCATCCACATTTTTTTTTGTCATAAGCATCTATGAAATTGACTTTTGCAATAGTCAATTATAGTTGGGTAAGTCAAACCCAACAGTATATTTATAGGATTGAGGAGATGATTCAAATGAATGGACAAAAACACTGTTTATTTCTGTTATTTTCAGTACTCATTCTTCTCCAAAGACAAGTGATTTAATGTTTTCCCTGTATCTGTGATGTGGGATGACTTCTGTACCCTTCTGTGAATTACCATTGCATATTAAAGGAACTGCTTTGGCCCATGGTGAAGCACGTGGGAAATCCAAGCATACATAAAGAAGAAAGAGGGTGGAGTCAGGAGAGATGCTGCAAACTGTCTCAGAGAGAGCAAGATGTAAAAGTACAGGGAAGCCACAAGCCATGTGGCAAGACATAGATTAATGCAAGAGCTAGCTAGCAAGAAGCCAGGGCCATAGGCTGAACAGTTTGTAATTAATATAAGCCTTTGTGTGATTATTGGGACTAAGCAGCTGCAGTGGTCTGGACCTCAGGGCGAGGCCAGGCCAGAAACTTTTGGTTACATATCTGCACAGCATTTCAGATCTCACACTATGCTAATGTCCACAGCAATAGCCTACTCTAGCTGTTTGAAGTGGCAAACTTAGAAAACACAATTTCAGTAATTTACATTGATGTCTGAAAATTGTAAGGTGTTTGAATCAATGAGGTGGGTATCTAGGTTACTCAAACACATACATATGTCTGATTCACAATCTTCAGGCTTTTTGACAGTTTGAGAAACAGACAAAACGTTCTACTATAGTGGAACAATTTCCATAGAAAATGCATTTCTTTCTTTTTTTGTATTTCCATGTGGTTACTTGAATTGCACTCTGAATCTAAACGGATCAGAATAGCAGTGAAATTATGGTGTCTTCTGAGTGTATTGTTGTCAGGAATGTTGCCAGTTTGGATGCAGGAATCTCTTTGATACAACATTTTTTGAAAAAAACAAAACAACAAAAAAATGCTGTTTCTTTTTTTTCTGTATACTTTTTATTATTATTATTATGAACAAAGAAGTCACGCTTTCTATCCCTGTATATCCTTATTCAAGGTCCCTTCCCCCTCCCGCCACATCAGGCCATTTTTTCTTCTCCACAACTCCCCATCCCCTCCCTGGGCAGTCAGCAGACAGTCCCATGGTCCCACTGACCCAATATTGCTTAGTTCAGTCTCCACTCCTGGCAGATCCAGCTTTCTCCCCGCAACCTCAAGAGTGAGTCAGATGTTCCTAAAAAAACTGTGTTTCTGAACCAATTGTTCTAGATAATAGAACATGCAGACAGAGAGAAAAGAGATAGGAGAAAGAAAGGAGAGGAGAGGAGGGGAGGAGAGAGAGAGGGAGGGAGGGAGGGAGAGAGAGAGAGAGAGAGAGAGAGAGAGAGAGAGAGAGAGAGAGAGAGAGAGAGCTGGAGAGCTGTTACCTGAATTAAAGTGCATCCTTGTAGAAATCTGTACCTTCTACCCTCTGGCAATCTCTAAACCTTAGAGGCTGAATAACATAATTACATAATTTACCACAAATACTATTCAAAGAAACCACCATTCATCACTGACTTATGGTTGTAAATTAAATACTCTCTTTTAGAACAGGGTTCAATCAAAAGAAAAAGCCTGCATCTACAGGCTATACACATCTGTGCACATGTTCAAGGCTGTCATTGTGGATTTTCTTACAGACCTATCGCCGTGAGCACCTTGCCATCTCACTTGGTGAAGACACTGAGAGGCATAGAATGCTTTTGTTCATTTCAGAATCACAGTGTGGAGGATTCACTGATAGCAGTTTTTATTTTCTTCCCCAGGAATTTTGACCTCAGGACATTGATTTGTTTTCTCTAGTGATAACTCTCTTTTACAGAAAATGTGACGTTTTTATTCAAGCTTCATACTTTTGTCATCATCTCAAATTCGAAGGACATTACTCATGGCTCCTCTTGTTTTCCCACTTTTCTGACAGGCACTGATATCCTGTGTAGTACCGATAGATACTCTCCAGTCCGTTCTAAGCCAGTGAGAGCTACTCTGTAAGGATCCATGGCACCAAAACAGACCAGTTGCCACTCAATTAATGAGACTGGTGACATCAGAGGATAGAACTGGACTATGGAGGAAACAATATACAGACAAAGGTAAATCTTTAAAATAATGTGTGAGGACTCATTTTCGCTTGCTATAGGATAGCAGGATTGAATTTGGAAAAATGATTTCAGTAAACTTTACCAAAAAAAAATGTAAAGTTTAGTTTCATCCATTTGCCTTCAAATTTCCTGGTGTCCTTGTTTTTAATGGCTGAGTAGAATCCCACTGTGTAAATGTACCACATCGTCTTTATCCACTCCTCAGCTGACGGACATCTCGGTTGTATGAAGTACTGTGAAACACTTAGAAGTGAACTGAGAGAGCAGAGATGCATGGAATGTCTCAGATAGTTTGAGCTCAGAGGGATTCATCTATGAGGCAGGACTATGTCTGTAATAAAGTGATATCCATGAGGTTAGATACATAATGACCAGATCTGGTCCCCAGTCATGACTAGATCACGACTAGCTACTTCACTCTTTGTCTTGAGCAGTTCACAAAGGGCCACATTTACCTTTTCTCTTGTTCTTTAAAAATTAGAATGCAAAGCAGTGGGTTTTCAATATGACTTTTCATTTTAAGGTTTTTTTATTACAGCTTGAGAAGAACAAGGCGAGAGGATTAGGAATAATTAGGGAAGTCCAGGAGTCATAGCACTTGGTCCTCTTCCTCCACTCTGTAGGTCCTGAGGATCGCACTCGGGTTGTTAGATGTGGTAGAAAGTGCCTCTACCCAGCGAGGCCTCTCATAGACAGACAATCTCATTTTCTATATACTTATCTTCATGCTTTGTTTTTATATGCCTCCCTGGATGTACCCAATTCCTCCCCTCTAGAAACTCTGCTTGCCTTCATGTCATGGAGATCTATTCCCTTCTCTTATTCTCTTCCTCCTTTAAGACCACTCCCTCTCCATCATAAATAGCTTTATCATTTCAAGTACTAATATGTATACACTCATGGATGTAAAAAATTAAATCTAGATAGTGCAAATGAGGAAAGATAAAATATTTATCTTTGTGAGTCTGGGCTATTTCACTCAATATAACAGTTTATAATTTTGCCCATTTTTCTTTAAATGACATGATTCTATTCTTCCCTGAAGATGAATAAATTTCATTGTGTATATGTACCACACATTTTCATAATCTATTCAGCTATAAATAGATATCTACAGTGATTCCATGTCTTGATCATTGTGAATAGTTAAGCAATAAATATGGATGTGCAAGTAAATCTATAGGATAGTGGCCTAAAATCTTTCAGTTATAAAACACCAAGGATGGTATAGACAGTTGTGCAATATAATATTTTAAGCTTCTATACTGACTTTTTTTCCATAACAGCCTAATTTTGCATTCCCGTCAGCCTTAAATAACATTGTCTCCTTTACTATATCCTCACCAGCATTTATTATCTCTTCTCATTTTTCTTCTTGATAACAATCACTTTCCTTTTGATGTGATGGAATTTCAATTTAGTTTTAGTTTGCATTTCTTTGAAGTGTAAGGATGTTTAATACTTTTCAAATATTTGTTATCTATTTCACTTTATTTTTTTATAGCTGCTATTTAAATTTTTTATTTATTCTGTGGATGATCTTGAAGTGATGTCTATGTTCTTCACTAGAAGTTTCAGGTATCTGTCATATTAAAATCTTTGATCTTTTTAAAATTTTGCTTGGAGAAGAGTGTGAGAAATGTACATTGTTTTATTCTATGTGTTGATATCCAGGTTTCTCAACATCATTTAGAAATGTATTAATGTATTCTTTGATAAATACACATACACAATGTAGTTAGATTACAGTTACCTCCTCATCACTCCTCCAATTGCCCTCTATGTCACACTCCAGATTCATGTTCTACATTTTTTTTTACTTTTTCCTTTAATGATATTTATAAAATATTAAATCTAATAAGTTCTGCATACGTACTCATGGATTTGGAGCCACCTACAGGAGCAGAACATGATTATTCAACCAGGGTCCACACCTCTAAAGAAACTGAACTTTCTCATCCTGTCCTGGCCCAGAAGCCATCAACTATAAGAAGCTATTTAGTAAACAAAGGGGCTTCGTGAGCCTTTCTTCTCCTGTGCTGAAATGTTGACTGCCTTGACCTTGTACAGGTAGTCTGCAAATAATCACAGCTGCCATCAGTTCATGCATAAAAGGGCTCAGTCGTGCCGAGAAGACACTGTTTTGCCCATGTCCTTTCCAAACTCTTCCTACAATTTTTCTGGCCCCCTCTTGCAACTTTCCTGAGTCTTGGCTAGGAAGAGATGTGATCTAGATATTTTATTTATGGCTGAGCACTATGTAGATACTTATTCATTATATGCTGACTAATTATGAGTCTCTGTATTAACCATGTCCATTACACAAAGACACTTCTCTTATGAGGCCCAAGAGCTGCACTAATCTATGAATGTAGACATCATTTTTTAGAAGGGAGTTTGATACTATATTCATTAAGCAAATAAAACTAGTTTTTTCCTTAGAGCCGAATCATGATTCTTGGGCAGATTTACAGTAACATGCCTGAGTTTTCTTCTATGGAGCAGCCTTTAAGTCTGATTAGAAAATAATTGGTTGCTTCTCCCAATATCATTTTTTGAAGATGCTGTATTTTATCAAAAGTGCATTTTTGGTACCTTTAAAAAAGATTAGGTGGCTATCTCTGTGTGCCCTTTTTTCTGAGTTCTCTATTCTATCACACAAGACTATTCTGTTTTAGCTATTATACTTCTCATTATCAGCATGGTGGGATGGTGTCACATGGAAGTGTGATATTTGGTGACAGTATTATTCTTGCAATGAATACTGGATGAAAGGAGAACTCGCTCTATAAGAAAAGCACACAGCAGACAAAAGAGAAGAAAAATGAGAGCTGGTAAGGCAATCATCCTGACCTGACCCAAAGTGAGTTATTTCAGAACTGTCAGCCTATCACTTCAAGACTGAAATGCACACCTGATAACAAAATTTGCTGTTATAAACACTGGGTCCAGTTAATTTCCTTTTTTTTCTTTTTATTTATTATTTTTTAATAAAGTCTCATTTTTTATTCATGTATCCTGGTTCAAGCTTCCTTCCTCCTCCCACCCCTCCCAGTCTCTCACTCTTTTCCCCATCAATTTATCTCCTACCCAGCAAGGGTAGGAGGTCCCAAGGTTCCAAGGAGGCTTAGTTCAGCATCCACTCCAGGCAGATCCACTTTCCTCACCCAACATCAAGACTGGGTCAGGTTTTCCTCTGGAGGGAATGGGCTCCAAAGTGTCAGGCCAAGGTACTTCAGATACCAAGCTGTTCAGGGGTTGTAGTTTGCAGCTTGGGCATGGTTTGCCTTTTGTTTGAAGTCCACTAATGAGTGAGTACATCCCCTACTTATCTTTCTGGGATTGTGATACCTTGCTCAGGAAGATATTCTTCAAATCTACCTATTTGCCTGCAAATTTTAGGATATCATTTTTTCTTACTGCTGAGTAGTACTCCATTGTGTAGATGTACCACAATTTGTTAATCCATTCTTCAGCTGAGGGACATCTAGGTTGTTTCCATGCTCTTGCTATTACAAATAATGCTGCTATGAACATAGTTGGGCTAATGCTTTTGGAGTGAGAATGTGCATCTTTAGGGTATATACCCAATAGTGGTATTGCTGGATGTGTGGGGAGAGTGATTCCCAGTTTTCTGAGAAAACACCATACTGCATTCCAGAGTGGCTGAACAAGCTGACACTCCTACCAACAATGGAGGAGTGTTCTCCTTGCTTCACAACTTCTCCAGCATAGGCTGCCATCTGTGTCTTTAATCTTAGCCATTCTGACAGGTGTAAGGTGGTATCCCAAAGTTGTTTTGATTTGCATTTCTTTGATGCAAAATGATGTTGGCTAAAGATGTTGAGCACTTTCTCAAGTGCCTTTCAGCCATTTGTAATTCTTCTGCTGAGAATTCTCTTTTAGCTCTGATCCCCATTTTTAATTGGGTTATTTAAGGTTTTGGGCTCTAGTTTCTTGAGTTCTCTTTATATTTTAGAGATAAATCCTCTGTTGCTTGTAGGGTTGGTGAAAATCTTTTCCCATTCTGTAGGCTATTGTTTTGTCTTATTGACTGCGTCCTTGGCTTTACAGAAGGTTCTCAGTCTCAGGAGATCCCACTTATTGATTGTTATTCTTAGTGTCTGTGCCACTGTGTTATATTTAGGAAGTGGTAGCCTGTGCCAATTCATAGAAGGGTATTTCCCACTTTCTTTTCTATCAAGTTCAGAGTGGCTGGGTTTATTTTGATGTCTTTGATCCACTTGGATTGAGTTTTGTGCAGGGTGACAGGCTTGGATCTATGTTCATTATTCTACACACTACCAGCTAGCTATGCCAACACCACTTGTTAAAGATGCTATCTTTTTTCCATTGAATATTTTGGGCCTCTTTGTCAAAGATCAGGTGTTCATAGGTTTTTGGGTTAATGTCAGGATCTTCAATTCGATTCCATTGATCCACAAGTATGTTTTTATGCCAGTATCAGGCTGTTTTTATTACTGTAGCTCTATAGCATAACTCGAAGTTGGGGATAGTGATGCCTTCTGAGGTTCTTTTGTTGAGCAAAATTGTTTTGGCAATCCTGGCGTTCTTGTTATTGCAAATGAAATTGAGTATTGTTCTTTCAAGGTCTGTAAAAACTTGTTTTGGGATTATGATGGGAATTGCATTGAATCTGTAGATTGCTTTTGGTAGGATTACCATTTAGGAAATCTTTTACCCTAAGACTACAAACATTGAGAGACATTTTAAACTTATTTTATAGGACTAAGGCTGTATTACTTCAGTGGTAAAGTGCTTGCCTTGAATGCATGAGGCCCTGCGTCAATCTCCAGTGCTTCTAAAAATATTTTTAACTATTTCAAAGTAAAAGAAACAATATTCCATATTTATAAATGCTATTTATAAATATAACACAATAAAAACATCAAAATAGAAACCAAACTCACTGTTTTCCTCCTTAGTCCTCCCAATTGTTGGAATTGCAAGAATGTGTGATGATAGCCAGGTTCTTCTATTTCACCTCTATGTCTATTCTTCCAGATCTCTTTTCCTATTATAAATATTATCATACTTATTATTTCATAAGTTGCCACCTGCAAGCCAATTGTGTCTTGGAAGAAAGCAAAATATTGATATCTCTTAATATGGTTTTTTTCTAAAGTAGGTCAATCTAGATTGCAAAGAAAAGTCAAGGGAAGTTATAATGATAGGGGAGGAAGTTGATGTTGATATTCCCAGTATATATATATATATATATATATATATATATATATATATATATGTGTGTGTGTGCGTGTGCGTGTGTGTGTGTGTGTGTGTGTAATATGTGTGAGGATTCATGCATGACAGAGCAGAAGGCAATATCAAATTTCTCCCTCAATCCTGTACCTTATTTTTTAAAAAGATTGTAGATTACATGCGTGTATTTATTATTTCATATTGTGGCTGGAGGCATGTATGTGCCTTGGCATGTGTGAGAAAGTCAGAGGACAACTTTGAAGAGTTACTTTTCTCTCTCTACTTCTGGATTCCTAGGTTCAGGTCCTCATAAGATGATAAGCATTTAGTAATTCAACACGGCCAGTAGTCTGTGGAGTAATTTTTATAGACATCTAGTGATACATAGTGTAGAGAGCTGCCTGCTGCTCGCCTTAAAGATGGTGCTGATTTCCAGCCTCCACCTCCACACCCGTGGGTGAGTGCTCTCTTTTGATAAACAACTCCTTATTTGGCTTGAGCTTGGGGCATGGTTTGCTGTTGAGTATGTGAACCTATGAGCTGTGCCCACTTGACTTATTGGGATTGGATGCCCTGAGATTATTTAGTCATTGGGCGCGGTTTCCTGTGAGGAGAAAAGGAGAAGAACAAAGAGAGAACAATTGTAAAGGTCCTGAATAAACTGCTGAAAGAAGATCCTGGGTGTTGCGCTTTCCTTGCTGGCAAGGTTGCACGCGACAATATGGAAAATACATAAGACAGAAAAAAGTATGCAGTATACGTAGCACATCATATCTCAATAGAACACAATTCTGGGAATATAATATAGAATGATTATAAATGTATATGGTGAACTGAATGAGATTTTAACTACTGGGAGACTGAAAGAAAATTGTTTCATTTCTGGAAGAAGTGGATGTGGAAACCAGGCACCAGGACAGGAAGCATGTATAGGAACATGGAGTTCTTCACACACCTAAATCTAAAGGAAGTGTCTAGGAGAAGGAGTTGCATCCATAATAAAATAACTTTATATGGCTTTAACATTTACAAATGTGACCATAGTTGGGTATTTCCCAAGAAGTCCACAGTGAGGTCATCACAAAACCTTGATTCTGCTTTTAGAAATTTAAAATCTAGGTGGAGAAAGACCCAAATTGATCTTTATCAGGATGGTGAAATGATCTAATAGATATCTTTAGGCCCCATCTTCCTTTTTACTTAAAAGTTTTTTCTTTAACATACCCATCCCTGTTCCTCTGCCTTCCCTCTTCCCAGTCATCCTCCAGTTTCCCTTACCCTATTCCCTCACCTATTCCTCAGAGAGGGTTAAGGACTCCAGGATGAGTCAATGCAATCTGGCATATCCAGTTAAGGTAGGACCAAGCCCCTCCCCAAGTATCAAGGCTGAGTAAGGTGTTCCTCTGCATGAAATGGACTCCAAGAAGCCAGTTTACATACTAGGAATAAATTATGATCCCACTGCCAGAAGCCCCACAAAATTCCCACAGCATTCAACTGTCATCCACATTCAGAGGGCTAACGCAGTTCAGTCACATGCAGGTTCCCCAATGGTCAGTTCAGAGTCAGTGACTTCCCAATAGCTCAAGTCAGCTGTCTCTATGGGTTTCTTCATTATGCTTTTGACCCCTTTGCTCATATAATCTCTCTCGCCTCTCTTCAGCTAGACTGGGAGGTCAGTCCAGTGCTTAGCTGTGGATCTCTGCATCTGCTTGTTAGTTGCTGAATGGAGGTTCTATAATGACAATTACGATGGTCATCAATTTGATTACATGGGAAGGTCAGTTTAGGTACCCTCTCCACTATTTTTTGGAGTCTTGGCAGAGGTCACCTTTATAGGTTCTTGACTATTTCCTTAGCACCAGGTTTCTTTCTAGCCCCACAATGGCTCTCTCTATTAAGATATGCATTTCATTGTTCTCCCTCTCTGTCCCTCCCTCAACTCAACTATCTCGTTCCCTTTTGTTCTCTTCTCATCTAACCTTACCCTTCCCTCCAAGGGTCCCAGTTCCCTCAGGAGATCTTCTCTATTTCCCCATCCTAGAAGGGCCCATCGATCTCTCTCTTAGGTTCCTCCTTGTTACCATTTTTATCCCTCCTGTGAATGCTGTAGGAAAGGAGAGCGGTGCTGGGCACAGAGAAGAGCGTATTGGCAATGAAAGAAGAAAAAAACTATGTGATGTGGAAGGCAGCCTTCCCACAATAGACTCATGCTCTTTAAACTCTATCTGTGTGTCAGTCCTTGACTTCTGAACACACTCTGGCTTTGTTTGAAGCAGACTATAGCTCACACTGGCTCTCGTTAATTTCTGTTTTTCATTTCTAACTCACATTATTACCTGCTTCCTGGATTGAGTCTGTGACTGGAAACTGCATATTTTAGCACCCTAGACAGACAGCTGGCTTAGAGGTACAGTGCCTAGGCATCTCCTGCTCCTGATGACTGAATTTCCAGTGTGCAGGGTGAATTTGAGGGGCATTCTGGAGATGATATCCTTGTTCCAAAACTTACTGATTCTAAAAACTAATCAAAAATGTTAACTCTTCGTTTTCTTTCTGTTGATACCAGCAAACAAAATTGTGTTATTTTTCAGGAATACAGCTCATATTTTTTATGTTTTGTTCTTTGACCACATGTATTGGAGACTGAGTAACATCAGCAAAAATCAGCCCGGAAAGGAGGAAACAGAAGTGGTGAACATGAGGGATCCTGACCAAAAAAAAGGGTTGGTTGGTTGTATGATTGTCATTCTCAAGACAAGGACTGGCCTTATGTGTTGAGGACCTACATGCTCTCAGGAGGCAAACTACTACACAGTTGAAGAGTCTTCCACCTGTGGTGGTGTGGCTTATAGTTTGGAAAATGGTGGGGTGTTGTCTCTCTCCACCAGCAGACTGTGACATGATGCCTTTGCAGACTCATGATTGCCTTGTATTTGCTGAACTACTTCATGTTGTCAGCTAGATTTATCTGAAGTCATCAAATAGATTGGGTGATAGTTTATACATTTAAACATATTTTATACTGACATCATAAAAATCCCAATCATCAAAAGTTTTAAGCAAATAAAATAAAAACGTCATAATATTACTAACAGTATAATCATCAGTGATATCAGTGATTTGGTCATATTTCTCTCTCTCTCTCTCTCTCTCTCTCTCTCTCTCTCTCTCTTTCTGTAATTTTCTATTTAGTTTAAGTTAGACTCAAACTTCTCATCTTCCATTCTTAGCATTCTAACTCTTTCAAATTACATTTTTACAACTACATATTTGATTTTACATACTATTTCTTAAGCTCTCATTTGCTGTTCATAATCAAATGATGTCTTTAGAGAAAGTGAGAGTCGGAAGTTTTGTGGTATGCTGACACTGCTGGACTGTCTTAGTCTATATCACAGGATAATTCTATGAGATAGGAAGGAAAATAAAGAAGCTTAAAACAATTTAAAGTTAAGTTTTAGAATTTTAGAAAAGCCCTCCAGTGATTTATACATGAAATAACATAAGCTCGTATCCTCTACCTCTTAAAAAAATCATGTTTTTATAGTTCATACATAGTACTAGATATCTTATGGTGTACTAGCTTAAATCCAATGAATTTACCCACATTGAATATAGTGTAAATGTGTGGTGATATGTCATATATTTAATAAAACTTGAAATATCAGAGAAGAAATATTATACTTATTTTTATTTAGTTATTTTTTTAATTTTTTAGCCTTAGTCCTGGTCACTTCTGCCTCTGCCTTAAATATTTTTTTGTTAGTTATATTTTATTTAGGTTAGGATTAAAGACAGAAACTATTTTATTTGGTAGTTAGACTTGAACTTATAAAAACATAGAGAATTTTGGTTTTGGAGTTAGGGGTTTAATGGCATAGGTATTCATTTTTAGGTATTTTTGTGTTTGGATTAAAGGTGTGTATCACTGAATTTTAGTTGTTTGGTTTTGTATTTAAGGATTAAGAAATTTTTGAGCTGTCTGCCTCAATAATATATAGCTGACTATATATTAATCTTTTGATATTTTACGTTTTATTAGATACGTAGCATATTATCACATAAATGGATCATAATATTTTTGTTTTTAACTTTGGAGTCCCTCCATACCAATTATCTTTTGTCTATATTATTTGCATTCCCATCAGCAACATGACAGGAGTCTTATTCTGCACCATCCCAGCAGCTGTCTCATGTCACTGTCTTCTCTGCCATAGACACTCTGATCACATCAGTGTGCCTTTAATTCAACCTGATGGCAAAGGGTGTTGAACACCTTTTTCAGTTTATATTAGCCATTTGTATTTATTCTTTTGAAAATGGATATTTCATTTATGTATCTATTTGTTGACAGAATAATTTATGTGAGAAAATGTTTAACCTTCAAAATATTTCATAGATTACAGACAAAAATCTTCTGCAGATACACAGGACAGAGGGTTTTCTCCTCATATGTAGCCTATCTCTTTACTCTAAAGATTATTTCCTTACTATGAGAAAATTTAAATTTCATGATCCGTGGAATGATGCTATTAATAATATAATAATAATATTAATAAACATATGCTATTAGAAATTTTCAGAAAATTCTTCTCTTGGTTTGTATCTTGAAGTATTTTATTTTTCTTTTCCTATAGTATCTTAAATGTTTCTGGTCTCATACTGAGGTCTTTGATTAATATGGAATTGATTTTTGAGCAGAGGGAGATAGGTATACCTTGTTTCATTTTTTTAAACACTTGGTATTCAGTTTTCTAGGCTTTATTTATTAATAGGGTTATTTCTTCTATTTATAACTCTCATGTCTTTTTCAAAACTTAGGTGGCTATAATTGAGTGGATTTATTTCTAGATGCTCTATTCTATTCATTGTCTCCATGTCTTTTTTTGTGGACAATCTAATATTTATCAGCATGATAGAATAATGTGTGCTTCATTTGTGACCTTGATGACCATTTTATCATCATCATGAACACTAGGTTAAAGGAAAATGTTTATGGGTAGAAAGATAAAATCATAAGGGACACAAAGGAGGAGATAATTGTGATATGAAAACAATTGCCCTAGACCAGATCCTGAACATGGAGGAGGAACCATATCAGAATTCTCAGCCTACCAATCCTTGACTTCTAAGACTTCTGAAAAACAAAGCTCTTGGCCACTTGCATTGACTCCCGTTAATTTCTTTTACTTTGTTCCAATCAGAGCATCACCTGTTTCCTGAGTTGCTTCACAAAGGACTGAATGCTGGCACAGAATACTGTTCAGAGTCTCTTGCTTTCGAAGACTGCATTTGCAAGCTGCAGGGTGAGTTTGCAGAGACATTCAGCTAAGAATCAGTCATTGACCATAATTATTTGTTGAAGAACTTCTTGATTCTATAAGTATACCAAACACTGATATTCTTTGCTCTGGTCTTGCTGATAGCAGAAAACAATAATATACCCCTTTTAAGGACTACAGCTTGTCTTTTTTCTGTCCTTTCCTCTTGACTTGGAATCTGCATAACTTTGGTATCAAAACAACCTGGAAGAGAGAAAAAAGACAACGGAATGCAGACCAAAAAAGGATCCGTGCAAAGACAGTCATGAATGTGTACTTAGCTACCTCAGGACAAAAACTGTCCATTTCTCCTGGTGACTCAGGTGCTCCCAGGAGACAGCAGGCTCTGCAGCAGAGAAGCCTTGAAGCTATGATGCCTTAGAGCTAAGAAAAAGGATGAAGGTCTCACACCTCGTTAGGAACTTTCCTGTGATGTGCTCCCTGCAGACTCGTAATTGTCATGTAGCTGCTCATTTACACTAAGCACATATGACTGCATATCATACACTTTGCAAAATATTTTATGTTGACTTCTAAAATAATTCATGTTTAGGTTACATAATAAATATCAAAATAAAACAGTGTACTGCTAACAATGTCATCGTTGGTGATACTCTGTTTTCCCCCTTTCCCTCTTTCCCCACCCCTCTCTCTCTCCCGTGCTAGACTCTAAATTGTAATCCTCTGTTCTACACACACACACACACACACACACACACACACACACACACACATTGCATTCCACTGCAGGGATTCAAGGCATTTAACATCACACTTGATGTTATTTTTCTTTTATTTGTACATTTTTTTTCTATTAAGGGCTCAATTTTATTTATTGCTTCTTAAATTCTCCTAATTTTATTATACAATCAAGGATGTCTTGGAAAAGGACAAAAGACTGGTATCTCTTATTATATAGACATTGCAAACCTGCCTTGATATAGATACCTGGATGGAGATCTGAGCCTGAAGGGGGACTCTGATGTACTTTAAAGTGAAATTTTAGTTTACATGATAGTTTGTAAGCACTCTCTAGTGTCATGTCAATAAACAAAACAAAATAAAGTAGCCCTCCAAGGATCAATAATCATGATTCTGGGAATATAACACAGTAATATGATTAGAAAGACCCATGGTAACTGCATGAAATATAAGCATTTTTAATGCTGGCAGAAAACTGGAGAAAATTTGTTTTCTTTTCCAGAAGAAGAGGACACAGAATGCTGTGAGTTATCAGAAGACAGAGACTTTGCAGCTCATAGAAGCAGGACTTTACTCATTTTACACTTACAGGAGAAATGGACTGCCAGAGCTGCATCTGTAATAAACTAGCCTTTACACGACTTCCCATACACACAGATTGCTAGAGTAGGGTTCTCCTCAAGAGACAATGACCACATCATCAAAACCTGTTTTTTTCTCTTGAGAGTTAAACAAATTCGGGAGACTAGAGAGATGATCAGCAGTTAAGGGTATCTGGCTCCAGGAGAAGACACAAATTCAGAGCCCAGCACTCACATCAGGTGGCCCCTAACTCTCTGTAACTCAAGCTCCAGCAAATATAACGCCCTTATCTGGACTCCATGGATATCTGCACTCAAATGTGCACATGTGTTCATTTGTACATGTGCATATATATTTAAATTTTTTATTTGAAAATATATCTCAAATACAAATTTTTAAAAAAATGATACTTAGCAACATCAGTAGGATAGCAGGATTCCCAGGGAATTGGTGACCTTCAGTGACCATCTTATTCCAGCCGTGACCATGGTGTGAAAGCAGAGTGCAGGCTGGTCGGTACAGACAAGCATGGGGTGGGAAAAGAGAATAGTGTGGTATGAAGTGTAGCTATCTCTGACCTGACCTAGGAGTCTTTTCCAGAGATGGCAGCCTCTAAACAGCCTCCACATTGTGTGAAATCTGCTGCAATTTGATGCCAGATCTGGTAAATTTCTGTTACTTTTTTCCTGAGTCTGGTATCACCCACTTCCTGAGGTCTGTCCACATTGGGGTTTGTGCAGTGAGGGGAATGTACATTTCAGCACTGTGGACAAACTGCTGGCACAGAGGTACAGTGCTGAGTCTCCTGCTTCAGAGGACTGGATTTCCAGGCTGCAGCGTGAGTTTGGGGAACATTCAGCTAAGAATCTCTTCTTGACCATGTCTGTTTGTTCCATATTTTTTTCATTTCGAAAGTTAACCAAAAATTTAAGTTCTCTTTTTTGGTTCTGTTGATACCAGTAAAAGGCAGTGTGTCCCTTTTCAGGGGTACAGCTCATATTTGCTTTCTGCCCTTTCTCTATGATCAGATATCTTGGAGTCTGGGTGACTTTGGCATCAAAAGTGCCTGGAAGAGGAGAAGAGAGACAATAAGAAAAGATTGGGAGCTACTCTGACAAGGAAAGTGATTTGAATCTGTAGTTTAAAGTGTGAGGACCAAGGCCTTTGTAAATCACTACTCACCTGCCCCAAGGAGGCACAGAGCCACACAGCAGAACAGCCTCACACACATGACCACACTGGGGAAAGCAGTGGATGCTTTCATGTCCCATCAGCAACCTTCCTGTGACGTGATCCTCTGCAGACTCAACTGTGTTCCTGCTTCACACCACCACTGAGGAAGCTCTTAGTGTCAGAGAAAAACTTTCCTTGCCTCCATAAATTTAAATCATTGACTAATCACACAAAACAGGTTATGTGTATTTTATTAACAAAAACCCCATTGCCATTTAGTGAAGTGATGAAATTATAGGGATACGAGAATTAAAATATACTACTGGTAGATAATGTGTAGACTGTGTGTTTTGTGTTTTATTCTTTCACAATCTCGTTACATACATAATCATTATGAATGCATATATGTATATATTACTTTGATCATATTCTTGCCATTCCTTTCCTAATGAACCTCTTTTTCTTCCCAAGTCTCCTTTCCATTTTCTTAATACATAAGTGATTCTCTCTCTCAGCTACCCCATTATTGTGATTTCAGGTTCCAACTACCACAGCAGTTTCCTCTAGCTCTCCTTGCTGCACGTGCTTGAAAATATTCCCATGCCTATCATTCTTATCCTCTGTATAGTTATTGTTAACTCTTCCACATTTTAAATTCTTTTTACTGTGTTTTTTTTGATAAATACAAAATAAAGAAGGAAGAAAAAAAAACATTAAAAAAAATAAAAATAAATAAATTTAAGCGCTAATGAATACCAACTAAAAAAAAAAAAAAAGAAAAAAGAAAAAAGAAAATATTCCCACTACAGTTGCCTATTTACTTATGGACATTGTTTATTTACTCTTAAGTTTCCATATGCACCTTCATCATTAAAGAGATGATTTCTTGGGATGGAGCAAGAGGAACTGTGGAATACAGCAAAGCTACTGTCTGCGCAAGACGTGGCTTGAGCTAGTCACTGGATGATGCCAGTGGGAGAGATTGGTGATGGCTGAAAGGTTTGTGTGCTTCACTAGGGAACTAGAACATCCATCCGTCATGAGTATTCCTGTGATTCAGCACTCGTGTGCCAATACAGGACATGTAGTACTATGCTGTTATTATAACTGTCTATACTGTGTTATGTACAACGGTTACAATGCTGCAAGGAAGCTGTGAGTGGGTTATTTCTTTTCTGGATAAAAAAAGTAGATTTTGAATATTTTCTTTCATTTAGAAAGAAAAGACTAGATGAGCACACAGAAACATGATGTGTTTTGTCCAAGTATTGTATTATGGGATCTTAAGATACTCCATATGTGGGAAGGGTTGAATATTCACCAAGAAAAACATGACAAGACCATTACAAACCCATTTCCCCTTAAGATTTTTAATACAGGGTCAGAAGTAACTAGATTTATCTGTGTGGTAAAATGATGCCAGCCAACTTTATGATCTTGCTAATCACCTGATTCTCACCATGAAGACCATATGAAAGAACCATGCAGGGTCAGGAGAACAGAGTGGACAAAATGAGGAGAGAAATATACCAGAAGAGCAGCTGGCCTGACCTACTGTAATGTCCTGTTCTTGAAGTCTCTCTTCTGAACTCTGTCTATCCTGTTTGAGGTCTATGTGGTTTACACGGGCTCCTGTTGTTTCTCTTCTTTCCTTCTAACCGAGAGCATCACCTTGGCTTCATGGTGCGTTTGTGTACTGAGGGGAATGAACATCTTAGCGCTGTGGACTGGCTGCTGCACACAGGTACAGTGCAGTCTTCAATTTCAGAAGCCTTGATTTCCAGGCTGCAGGATGAATCTGAGAGACACTCGGCTGAGAATCGCTCCTTGACCATGTCTATCTGATCAAGAGGCTGTCGTTTCTGAAGGTAAATCAGGAACTTTAGTTCCCCGCTCTGCCTCTGCTGGTACCAGTAAACAGCAATGTGCTCCTTTTCATGGCTACACTTCATCTTTGCTTTCTTTCCTTTCATTTGGATCAGATGACTTGGAGTCTGAGTAACTGCCGCGTCATAAGAGCCTAGAAGAAAATAAAACAAACATGAAAACAGGCCAGGAACAATTCTGACAGGAAAAAAATTGAGTGTGTTGCTGGTGAACTGTAATCAAGAGTTTATCCTATGAGCTTAGGTCTCACCTGCCCAAAAGAGGCAAAGTGCTACAAAGCAGATGAGCCATGCACCCATGACCACACTGGAGCAGCAAAGGATGTGTCATTTTCATGCTTTATCACTAAACTTCCTGTGACATCATCCTTTGGAGGCAGTCCTTATGTCATTGCTTCATGTTACCACTAAATCAGTTCATGCCATCAGAAGAGCTTCTCTTCGACAAGTAAATATAATTTGTTATAGTTGCACTCATTTTAAAGAATTTTACAACAATTTTGCTGTCATAACAATACCTCTGTATTTTAAGTTGTTGTAAAATAAGCAGGATATCAAATTTAAAATATCATGTTACTGGTAGATAAAGCTTAAACATGTAACCCATTAATAATATTCTTTATAGTATAAATTTTAGTGTTCTCTCGTTCTCTCTCTCTCTCTCTCTCTCTCTCTCTCTCTCTCTCTCTCTCTCTCTGTCAAAATCAGCTATGCAGCCTACAGATATAGACCTGAGTCACCATAACAGCACACCTCCTTTTCTGTAGACATTAGTATACTTCTATCTCTCTCCTACTTTCCTGTCGAAGTATTGATTTTGTTTGTTTTGAAATCATCAGCAGAATTTTTATCATAAAGCTAATCTGATAAAGTAGATTATAAAGTCTATTAAATCTACTGTTGTGCTAGACTAACTCCATCTAGAGCCTGGGTTGTGTTAGCATGAAGAATGAGGACAGGGGAGAAATGCTGTGTTCTTCTATGGGGCCAAGAGGTAGGGGGAAACTCTTAAGATGTAGAAAGTGAGCCATATACTTAATAGTCCATGACTCAAACCTTGTGTTTCTGACTGTACAGTGCTATTGGAGAGTGTGACAGTTCATGACGTATTCAGTTCAGGAATTTCAATACTGTCAACAAGGTGGAGGAAAATTGATTTTATTTCCTAGAATAAGCGGAAATGAGTGGAGTAATGTGCACCTTTGGGAAGAAACATGCATAGAAACATGGATTGTCTCACTCGTCTTCAGCTTTGGGAGGAGGGGAATCTGATTTATGTTATTAGTAAAATAACCTATACATGGGGTTAAAATTGATACATATGTGTCTACAATGGATTGTCTGTGACACAACCATGCCTTGATCTTCACAAATCCATTATGTCTTGGGATTTTTAAACCTAAGATAACAAAGTACTATGGTAGTATCTAATTAACCTGGTAGAATGAGACCAATAGAATTTGTCTTCTTTGATGACTGTCTTATTCAACCCATAAAAACTTAATTAAAGAGAAGAAAAGTAGGCTGTGGGAGAGAAGCAGACAAAAGAAGGGATAAATAATCACATGAGGCCACTAAATGATGTGGTGTTTGCTGGCTTCTCCTACAGTCTCCCTGTGAAGTGAGCACTTCACAGACACAATTGTTACGGTACTGTTTCCTGTACCACCAAAAAATTATGAGGCTTGCCTTGCCTCATATATAAAACTTACTGACATTTATTCAACTAAAACTACCTTGCATTTGTTTTATCAATATAAACTTCACATCTATATTTTAAGAATGTATAAAATGAATCAAATATTCAAATTAATATAGTACTTTTGGGTAATGCTAGTACTCTTAATTCACTAGTGACTTTCTCTCTCTCTCTCTCTCTCTCTCTCTCTCTCTCTCTCTCTCTCTTTCTCTCTCTCTCTCTCTGATGCTGTATCCAGATATAGTTTATCATTGGCCTCACACTTGAATCCGTCCTGTTTCCTGCTTGCCTGGATCCCAGGCCCTAGCGACCACAGCACCATCAGTACCTTTCCTCCCCTGAGCCTTTTCTACTCAAGTACTGACTTCATGTTTCTGAAAACATCTTTGTCAACTTTATGATAAAACTAACATCTTGAGAGAGAGAAAGAGATTGCAAATATCTTTGCTTGGCACTGCTTAACTGGTCCTCCTAGGCCAGTGGGAAACATTATAGGAAGATAGGAGGTTTAGGGGAAAGGCTTCAGACTTAAACATTAAGAATGGAGCCAAAAGTGAGTGTCAAGAGTCCTCCTATATTCTGCAGATATATAAAATATATGCTTTATTATTCAATAATCACATTTCTGCATATATACACATATATATTTATAAAATGAATAGAATATCCAAATTAATATATCATATTACTTTGGGATAATGCTAGTACTCTTAATTCATTAGTGACTCTATATATACATATTATATAAATACGTATTATATATGTATTCTTTTTAGATCTTTATGCCCAGTCTCTGAAAGAGCCAGGTTGATCTTTATCAGAATGGTGGAATATTGGACGTGAATTTGATATATTTGGTGACCGTCTTAGTTTCACCATGAATAGCACATGAAAAGAGAGAGGTAGTGAGCACAAAGGAATTAGCAAGGCTGAGAAAAGAGGAGAAGCACAGCATACGAAGATCACTCTTCCCAGTTCTGGCCCCATGGTCTTTCAGAACTGTCAGGCTGTCACTGTTCTGCTAGACACCTTCTAGCCTCCTGTGAAACCTGCTGTGATTGACACTGGCTTCGTTTAATTTGTTACTTCTTTCCTAGTCAGACAGAGCACCAACTGCTTCCTGAGTTAGCTCCATGGGGGGGTTTGTGCGCTAAGGAGAATGCACATTTCAGTGCTGTGGACAGACTGCTGGCACACAGGTACAGTGCGGAGTCGCCTGCTTCACAGGACTGGATTTCCAGGCTGCAAGGGGTGTTTAAGGGACACTCAGCTAAGAATCGCTCCTTGACAAGCTCTGCTTTCTCACGAACTTCTTGGCGCTGAAAATTAATCAAAAAATTTAACTCTTTGTTCTGCTTCTGTTGGTACCAATAAACAAAAGTATGTCCATTTTCAGGTCTACAGCTCATCTTTGCTTTCTGTCCTTTCCCTCTGAACAGATGTTGTGGAGTCTGGATAACTTGTCCATCCAAAAATCCTAAAAGATAAGAGAACACAATGTATAAAAATGTTCAACTGGCCCAGGAGGAATCTTGACAATAAACAATCTTATAGCTACCACCAGGAACCCATAAACAAGGAGTCATCTGCTCCCAGGAGACAAAGGACTAAGCAGCAGAGAAGCCTCTTGTTCATGGCTGCACTGAATAGCAGAAGGTGATGTCAGACCTTGTTGGTAACCTTTCTGTGACATCATCCTTGTCATGTTACAGACATGTATTGCTGACACATTTCACAGTAGAGAAGGAAAATTTTAACACAATGAATGAGTTTATTTTTTTACTAATATGAACAACTCATATAAATTTAAACAGCTAAAAATAAGTCACAGCACAAAGCATCTTATGACTACTAGGTGATGAACCAGAGTGTTCATGCACTGGTGATAATCTCTGCCTCAGTCTCTCTTTCCATAAGCATATATATATACACATATATATATATGTGTGTATGTATAAGAATACCTATCTTCATATGCACATATATGTACAGAGACACAGTATTTTTTCTAAATGGCCTTTAATTACTCTGTTATGACCCTTTAAAGTTTCTTTATTATCCTTCCCTGTCAATGTATATTAAATTTATGTATCATTTAATTTATGTTCAGCATTTCTCAATTGACTCCTAAATATTCTTTCAGATTGACTTGTACATTGCTTTCTATCTCACTTATGGGCATTGTTTCTGGATAATTATTATCTAATTAACTTTGTGTAACTGATCCCTAAATCACTATTGTTTTATAATTTTGTTACTGACCACTGCTTTGAAAATATTTATTCCTGTGGTTATTTTCTTTTGTCTTTCAGCTTGTTTATTTATTAATGCTTGCCTCAGCCAGTCTCATTTCTTCTTTCCTGAGTTTCCAACCACTGTCTATTTTAAATTATACACTAATTTTGTGACCTTTTTATCTTTATTTGCTTCTTTTTCCTTCCTATCTTCATTCTAGAATAGGTTAACAGCCTGATACACGTGTTTCCATGATTATTCCTGTACTCATTCAGGTGAAGGTTCCTCCATCAGAGTAAACATTCATGTAATTAATCTGTGTTAAGAAAGAGTTACCACAATTTTTGAAGCTTTTGTTTCTTTGTCTGCATTTATGCTCTCTCTTTTCTAATAACATTGAAGTCTTATGACTTTCTCAGTTTTGGTTTTGTGAGATAATGTCACATGTCTCCCAGACAGGCTTTAAACTCATTCAGTGTGGAGCTGAGGATGACCTGGGCTCTCTTGACTCCTGACTCCATCTTTCTTTCTTTCTTTTTGCTTCTTATTATTATTATGAACAAAGAAGTCACACGTTCTATCCTTGTATATCCTTATTCAAGGTCCCTTCTCCCTCTCAGCACATCAGTTCATTCTCTCTTCTCCACAACTCCCCATCCCCTCCCTGGGCAGGCTGCAGGCAGTCTCAAGATCCCACTGTCCCAATATTGCTTAGTTCAGTCTTCACTCCTGGCAGATCCAGTTTTCTCCCCCCAACCTCAAGACTGAGTCAGATGTTCCTCTAGGGGGAGTGGGATCCAAGGCTGACTCCATCTTTCAAGTCTTGGGAAAGCAGGCATACACTACTATGCCTGGCTGTGTAGATGACTTTTTTATGTCTCTATTCCATTTTACTGCATAATATAGCAGGCTATTATTTGGTTTTATAGATCTTTAGCCTTTTACAGGATAGGAAAGTGTTATGCATGCCCTGTAATGTAGTTTTTATTCAAATTTGTAAAAGTCTATCATATTTACATGCCCAATTTTAGTTAATTTTCACTTTCATTTTATGTCTATGTGCAAATTACACCAAGCATGTATCCACAGTTTAGTCAATATGCATTTTTTCATAATGCTTTATTATCATGAGTAATGTCAACTGAGTATTCTTATCTTATTCTCACATATAAGAAAATAATTTATCAGAATTTGGTTCAATGTATGAGTACATCTGTAACTTTACTAGAAAATGACAAGTTGATTTCCAAAATGGATAACTGATCTACCTACACCTCATCAGTTAATTCAAGATAGTGTTTTATTGAAGTCTGGCCTCAACTGCATTTTATATATCTATCATTTTTGAGCATTTTTGATCATGTACAGCTTACTAGATTCTTGATTTATATTTCCTTTAAATAACTGCAAAATCTAATGATTCTTATCTTGTGAGATGCCCATTTGTGCATTTTTTGCCTATTTTTGAAGTGTGTTGTATTTCCTTATTATTTTTTCACTTCTTTTTAAAATATATTCTTCTCTCATATAGTAAATTCCATCTGCAGTCTCCCCTCTCTCCTCCTAGCCCCCATACCTCCTGTCTCCCCAAGATCCATACCTCCTCTGCTTCACTTCAGAAAAGGGCAGGCCTCTCAGTGATATCAACTTAACTCAGCATAACAAGGTACAGTAAGACCAAGCATATTCCCTCATATCAATGCTGGATGAGGCAACCCAATAATAGGAAAAGGGTCTCAAGGGAAGGCAAAAGTCAGAGATACACCCATTTCCACTGTTAGGAGTCTATATAAAACAACCCAATCTAAACAACTACAACATATATTTAGATGGCTCTATGATCACAGCTTCTATCTTTGTTAGCTCTTATGAGGCCTGCTTATTGGACTCTGTGGGTCCAAGTTCTCAAGTGTCCTCAATCTTTCTGGCTCCTATAATTCATCTTTCTTTTCTCCCATGGGGTTCCCTGAGCTCTGAGGCACTGGACCCAGTAGAGATCTCCAAATTTGGCTCTTTTATGCCTGATGTTTGGCTGTGGGTCTATGAATCTGCTCTCATCAGCTCCTGGAGGAAGCCTCGTTGATGAATGGTCTATGTATGAGTATAGCAGAGTATCATTAGCAATTATTTTATTATTTTTTTCTACTGTAGGTCTCTGGGCTGTTCAGCCTCAAGTTCCTGGTTACCCAAAAAATGACATTTTTAAATCTTTTTAAATAAGTGAAAGCAAGGCCATTTCTGTTTTTCTATGTAAAAAATGTTTTTAATTAATTAATTTTCCCAGCCTGATCAGTTTTCCCTCTCTCCCACCTCTTCTCCCAGTCTCTCCCCTCCCCATTCACTCCTCCTCCTTTCTCTTCAGAAAAGGGCAGGACTCCCATGGATGTTACTCAGCTATGACATATCAAATTGCAGTGAGACTAAGCACCTTCTCTTCTAGTAAGGCTGGACAAGGCAACCCAAAAGAATGAAAGAGTCCCCAAAGGAGGTACTTTTTGATCAATTTTCTTCCCAAGGTCATGTAAATTTTTAATCTTCTTTTATTTAATTTTCTAAAAATATTACTGATTTAAACATGTACAGCTTTGAAATATCTGAAATACTGATACCTGAGACCCATGAAATAACTGCTTAGAAAAGATGTCATGTGTCTTATCACATCCTCTTCACATGCCTCTCAGCATGTCCATACTTCAAGTTCTATGTCTGATCAGCCTATGGAAGCTGATTCATGTTCATTCATTGAGCTTTACAGTGTGTTAACATGTGTGTGTGTGCCCCTATAGATGCATATGAGCTCATGTCTTTCTGAATACAGACTAAAGAAACTTCATCTCAAAGGTCTTACTCACCAATATAAAAAAACGTTCAACACTTTATACACTTCTACCTGCTCCCAAGATGAACCTTTGATGAATTCTGGCACCTTTCTCTCTTTTTCTAACTTTCTTAAAAATATCAAACATTCACTCTTCTTCCTTTGCACTTATACAATGTGATTACTTCCAGCTCTTGTGTTACTTTAATTATCCTAAGTTACCAGAAAACTATAGTTTGCCTTTCCAAGAACTCTTTTCTCTGCTGTCTATATTTATATTTTTGGTAAAATTTCTGAGCTCATAGTTTGATCCTTTATATACTGATTTATAGAATCTCAACCATATTGTGGCTGTAGTACATTTTTATGTCATATTGAGATACTTAACATCCTACTAATGTTTTCACCCAGGATCCCAAAAAACCTTTGAGACCCTTCTATCCCAAATAAGAATTCCTGCTGTTGACAAGATCCCCTTCCATTTTAAATTTTAAATTTTGCACAGAACTAATGACACAGAGAGAAATCCAGCATGATTGTGTTGATAGCCTGTCCTTTTTGAGGAAAGCCCACAATGAAATCACACTTATATTCACAAAGCAGAAACCAAATTTTAAAAATTCATATTCAGGTTACTTTCTTAAATTTATCCTATTGGACATAGCATGTCAGCTTCCTGTTTGACAATTGCTCCTCAAATGCTCTCTTTAATAGTCTTTTCTGGAAGTTATTCCTCTTGTCCATCACATTCTGCTCAAAACCAGGTTAATATGTCAATGTTCAAATATGGCCTCCTTTTAACTTCTTTGCTCTTACTTTTTTTTTTTTTTTTAAAAAAGTATGTTCCCTGACCTCAAATTAAGTCCAATTAGAGTCTTATTTACTACTGTACAACATTCAGTCCTGGTAAATTCCATTATAATTACGTACTCACTGGATTATTAGCTCCATGAAGAATAGGTTTACTATTCTCTTAGCCCTCAGTATTTTTTTTAAAAAGTAGCATGACAGAGTAAAATCTCAAGAATAAAAGTGAATCTCGTGGAACTGTTCTCATGAGCGTTTAATGAGAAATAAGGAGGGAGAAGAGGGAATAATAGCTAATAAAAGAAATAAATGAGGACATGTTAGGAGAGAAGTACTGGGGAATTTGATGCTCCAAGGGGATTGTCCTGTGCTGCTGTGGAGAACCACCAGAACAGAGGTACAAAGTTATTTGGTTGATGTGGGTCAACTTCATGATAGAGGAGAAAGACTCATTTCTCTCTGAGAGAGATACTGTAGTCTTCTTTCACATCTCTTCTCTGGGCATCTTTTTCAACTGTTGATCAATAAGTCAATTTTAGTCCTTTTTCTAGGTCCTGCTGTTACCAATACATGGCACCGTATAACAGTTCTGCTGGTACCCCAGAGCCAATCCTGTCAAGCCCAACTAAATAGTCATGGTGTCTAAAAGGCTGTAGTATCCACAGATTCTGTGGGCAAAAGAGACAAGGACTGAGGACTGTGTTCAGAAGGGATACTGATGCTATTGAGGGAAGAAGATGTGTGACAGAAATCTGGCAAGTCTAAGAAAAAAAATTTATTGTTTTGAAACCAGACTCATCTACTCTCAAAATATCACAAGGCAAATGATGCAATTGCTACTATCAATGACAAAATCTCTCTGAAGTGCCATCATCTAGCCTCTCAGAAATGAAAAGGAAGTTATTTCCCACAGTACAGATTGTAGAACTCCTCATTGATACATAACAACTGTCACAGCTATTCTTTCTGATGATGAGACAAAGATCCGGGAAGATTCAGTCTCTTGCCCTTTTTCTTGTGCTTCTGAAAGCTGTACATATTCCTTCTAAATTCAAAAATAGCAGATGGGATGGGCAAGTTAGTATTCCTTATGTCCTGGTCAGTGTCACATCCAGAATGTCATGTGTGGTGGCTGTGGTTAGAGATGGGAAGATAAACACCTACAGCTTTCAGGCTTGACTCATTTCCACTAATAATGTTGAGAAGAAGAGTCTACACATAAGAAGCAGTTCAAATGTTCTGAGGTTTTTAAAGCTTTTTATCCATAGCCTGCATTGGCCATAAGTAATTAATTTGGTAAATGTAATGAGCCGGTTTCTGGAAGCTTAGCAACTGCAGAAGGTCCTCAGCTCCCCTCAGTAGATTAGAGTCAAGCATTGGGAGATAGGGAAGCCCCAAATCCCACCTCTGCCATTTAAGCATCCTTTGTAAAATTGCATGACCTCTCTCTAACTTAATGTTCTCTTCTGTAATATGCAATAATGAGTATCTATCTCAAAATAATACACAGAATTTAGAATAGTTCTTAGTCCATAGCAAACACCATACTTATGTTCATTATTATCAATTTTAGAATATGGTATTCTAATCAAAAAGGCATTAAGAATTTAATAGCATGTCAAGATGAATAAGACATTTATTTACATGGGGTTTTACCTGCTAATTAAAATATTTCCCAGCACTGCATTTGAATTAGAATTTGTACAAGTGCAAATTTAGTGTATAAAACAGGTTCTTCTCAAGAGTCTAAGGTAAAGGGAAAGAATGCTAATCATTGCTTCACAAGTGCTGTTAATCTACTGAGCACATGTTAATTTGTATTTCATCCCAGGTCCTCTGTAGTACAAGGTAGAATGCTTTTTATAAAGACTCTTTTGATTGGAACACAATGGCTTCAGAGTTGTTGGTGACACCTGCTGGACTAGAGGCGAAAATCAGAGACACCATGATTAGAAGGGAAAGGAAAGGAGTAGAGAGCCTGGTGAGGAGGAAAGGAGAGAAGAAAGAGCATGAGATGGGAATGGATGCTGAACTAAGCCACCTTGAGACCTTGAGACCACCTGCCTTTGCTGAGGAGGAGATACAGTGATGGAGAGAAGAGTGAGTGACTGGGAGGGGCGGGAAAGGGAAGGGCGTCTGAACAAAGGGATTCATGGATAAAAAATATGACTTTATTCATAATAATAATAAAAATATTTAAAAAAAATAAAAAAAGAAAGATCTACATCACTCACAGGGCATCAGTCTTGGCTTAAACCTTTTGACCATACCACAGAGGTGGGGGACACATACCCAAAATAAAGGACTCCTTATTTTGTCTGTCAAACCCCAAAGACCTTTTTTAAGAATAATATCTAAAGTTACAAAGTAAAATTGATAATATTACAAAAGATTTTACCAACTCTTTTCAAGTGTTAATATCTAAATATTATTTAAAATTTTTATGTATAGATAACTTCAAATCAAATGAGTTGATTAGTCTGAAAACAAATATGATTTCAGGACATTAATGAGGGCAAATAATGTTTACTCTTTGTAATCTAATACAAAAAAAATTGACTTTCAAATTCTTGTAATATGAGCAATATATATAGAAATAAAAATGAATGTGATTTACGTGATAGTTTTCACAGATATAACCAAAGCTGTTATTTTTATTCACTATTTTTATTGTGGGGAGAAATGTGTTTCAGTTAAGGTATCAGTGAAAATAAATCTATATTTTTCTGTTCAAATCCTAGCATTCTCTAACTTTTATCAGGGTGATTAGGCCTTAGATACCTTGTGATCACAGATTAAACATTTTTGCCTTGGGAAAAAATAAGCTTCACCCTTGAAGTCATGCATAGGAAATATCAGGAAGCTTAACTATCATCCAAATTCATTGTGCAGATGTGTAATTCCCAGACTTTTCCAAAGGTATTGGTAATTATTTTTTGGTACTGAATTTTAGGAAGTAGAGCCAGTAATATTTGACTCATTTGGAATGAAAGGCAAATGATGTCATAAACCCACATAGGTTTGCTTGCAGTCAGTCAGTGAAGTTGCAGAAGGTACTTGCTTTATTTATATCCATTGTGTGAAATAATAGGTTATATTTGATGGTTTCATGCATGCATTAAACATTTTTGATTATATTCACAATTCTATAACTTGGAAGGATTTTATGTATTATGCTGAAGGAAGATATCAGTTGAGAAGTGTAAAGACCATACTGAATTAATCTGATGTCAATTCCTTATAGAAATGATTTACTAAATAAGGGAAAATTAACAAAATAGATGGAATATCTATGTAATGATAATGATAGTTTATTAATAATATCAAAGATCTGAACAAAGAAATGTTGGTAAAGTTTGTCCAAATTGGAAATATTTTTGTCTCAATGTACAGTAGTTACTTGTACATAAAACATCTTCAAAATTCATAGAAATGCGTACTTCAAAGGGGATTGTTTTAGGGTATATATTTGTTTGTTAATAATGTTGTTTTGAAAACTATGTGCTTTAGGATTACAGAGGACAGGAGCTACTGAAATTGTCAGGCAAGTTCTACATGAAAAGAACAGCTTTGAGAAGAAGTTGCATAACCCTGTGAGACTGGCCCAAATCATCAGGATCCATGGAAAAGCCAGGCTGATGTGCTTGTCTCCTATTCTGCAGCATGTAATTCACCAGATGAGAAAACAGAATTTTGTTTGATGAAAATTCATCAATCAGGGCAGGGTGGAGTAAGGAAATAAAATCAATGAACCATGGTTAATCTTGCCTAATACTCAGCACATTCTGGAAACAGGGCCTCTTTACCTTCTCCTTGCCTTTCCCTGTACTTCTGGCCCATCACCCTTTTCGTTGTTTTGTTGTTGTTGTTTGGTTATTTTTAGCTCACCTAGATCCACTATTTACCAGTTTTCCTTCTGGCTCAAACTCTTTCACATCGAGTTTCTGTTAGCTCCCAACAAGCTTATTTCCTGAGCAGGGTCCAAGATGAGTTTGTGTTCTAAGAAAAGCCAGCAGTCAGCACTGTGGATAGACTGCTGGCACAGAAGTACACAGCTGAATCTGTGGGCTGGCTGGACTCGATCTCTATGGTGCATGGTAAGTTTGTTGGGCATTTGGCTGAAATATTTTTATCAATCACATCTGTTTTATCCATGATCTCTTCATCCTGAAAGTAAACCAAAAACTTGAGTTCTTCTCCCAGCTTCTTGTAGTACCAATAAACATAACTATGTCCTTTTATAGGCGTGCAATCCATTTTGGCTTTCTGTTCTTTTCTTTTGACCAGATGTCTGGGATTCTGGATGACCTCAGTGTCTATGGAACCTGTGGAGGAAGAAAATGGAAACTGATAATAAGCCCAGAATAAAGTCTGTTGTCACAATTGTAAGAGAACTTGCTGATACTGGAATACAGCCCGCTCCAAACAGGGACTTACTTGTGGTCCAGAATAAAAGGGCCATACAGTAGAAAAGTTTGAAGGGCATGGTTGACTCATGAAGAGCCTTGATCATCTGCCTTCTTTGAAGGCTTTCTCACTACCTTAGGGAATCTTCTCATGATGTAATCACTCTCAATGGACCACATAGTTGTTACATATATGAGACAGAAACCTTGTACAGGATGTGGGAAGGGATACTGAAGCTGTGTTAGAAGATAAGAGTTTCAGCCTGCATTCGTTTTTCTTCTTCTTTGCCTTACCATTTTGCTTTGTTTTTTCAGTAAAATTGTTCTATGTTATTCATTTATGAGATTTTTCAAAATCTTAGCTTGCTTTCTTCATTTAATTGTGGGAAATGAACATGGATATGTCCTGATAAGCACTATAGCTTTTGCCACACTCACAATACCACATAGCAGCTCCTTTGGTGATTTAAATACTGAAATTTACAAAATTATTTAGGCAATTATGCAATGCATTGGGACACTAATAAAACAAATGGCCTAGCCTTACCCAGAGGGCTGATTCACTTTGATTTGTACAACTGTAGACAATTCATTTTTATTCATAGTTAGCATTCTATTATACTCTTTTACTGTAGCACATTATCTATTTGATACTTTTATCACAGTAGGTTTTGTGATGCTACAAACTATATTCTCCATGTCTTGTACACACGTCTGGATTTGTACATATGGCAAGATTTTCCCTGACCAAGGGCATATACATATAGCCACATCAACTTTACACAATATGACAAAATCCTCTCTGAAATGATTAAGTCAAATTGGCATAGCAATAGTTTATGAATATTTTTAATGAATCCCATCCAGGGCTATAACTGATGATCAATAGTTCTCTAATTTTGCATATTAGGCTAAAATTGTGCCTTGTGGTAAAGTATGATATTAATTTATATCTATATCTGAGAAAGAGATTGATTTTTTTATTTAAGAAATATTTAAAATTTATTTTACTTACTAACTGCAGATCCCCTTCTCATTCCTCCTGCCCCCCAGCCTTCCCCACTGAGACTCACCCCTACCTCCTCCTCCAAAAGAGAAAGAACTCTCATGGGGAGTCAGCAAAGCCAGGTGCATTCATTTGAGGCAGGAGCAACCCCTTCCTCCCCCACACACCAACAACAACAAAAAAAAAATCAATGCTAAACAAGGTGTCCTGCCATAGGTAGGCTCCAAAAAGCTAGCTCATGTTCCAGGGATAGATTCTGATCTCACTGCTGGGGACTCCTTAAAAAGACCAAGCTACACAACTGTCTTTTGCAAGAAACTGAATATGTTTTTTGTTTGAGACATACAGGCTACCTGTATATCTCAGAAATGGTTCTTTGCCCACATTAGTTTTTGGGTGATTAGCTATCATTTACCCGTGTGTTACCTGTATCTCCAGAATACTAATTCTTTCTTGGCTGAATGTCTTGATTGTATTCACTTTCTTTGCAATATTTTTTTATATTTTTTAATTTAGTAGAATTACTGTTCTTTGGAATATACACATGCTTGTATTGTTTATAAGAAATTCTCTAAAAATCAATCTCCTGAATATCTACTAGATTATCTACTAAGGCACTTAACATTTTGAGCTTACATTTAAGCACTTAATCAATTTGTAATTTATTTGTTTAATGCCCATGAAAGGTTTAAATTCATCATTTTTGTAGGGCAAACCACTTAGTCAAGAGTAACTCATTGTATTCTACACGGCCCCCTTCAAGATCAGCAGTGACATTTCTCTCGCATATTAAATTCATCTATAAATACCTAATCTGTTATTTTACTCTTTCTACTCATCATCTTTATTTCTTTCATTGTCATATGCTGCCAAATAATTTGACAACTATACAACAAATTACTTTGCTTATAGTGCTCCAATGTTATCTTACCTACTTATAGTCTTCTCTTTTCTAAATTCTAAAATTTTAGAGTTTTCCAAATTTTATAGTAAAGTTCCACTAATCTTGCGATTAGTTTTGTTCTGAATACTCAATGATATTGATGGGGTGGGTAGTCTCGGTATTAGGCTCATTTATTTCTGACTGTAGTTTAGATGATCACTTATTTTATACTTCTAAAATGTATTTCTCTGTAATCTAAATAATTTCCTGCATTTAAAATCTTGCTTATCACCGGGACCTGTGCTCTCTGCGGCGTCCCAGCGCACTCTGGAGCAGGGGCAGCTGAACTCTGCACCTGGCCACACCCGCAGCTCCTGCTGCTGCTGAGGGTATCTGCAAGGATCCCTACCGCGACCCCGAACTGAGTGAACTGAGCAAACTAACTGCAGGGGTCTCTGAGGGGCGGTTTCGAACCCTGACCAGAGAGG
>PVIH01008791.1:64185-87884 GCA_004025045.1 Sigmodon hispidus | reverse complement strand
CCAGACAGTTGAGTCAGGCCTGGATGTGGAAAGGGGAGGAGATCCCATTCTCAATTCCTCATCCTGCCACTGTGTGGCCTCCTGTACAGGCTCTCTGGTCCCCATTCCTCCTGTGGAAAGTGGGAAGCTGAGAAAGCATGTCTCACATCCAGCTGAAGTGAGGGGTTCTATGAAAACTCTGGCCTCAGGCTGTGTTGTTCCCAGTCCAAGCCCTTCCCTGTGGGGCGAGGGCAGAGATCTGCAATGCTCACTCCTTACTAGCTCAGGGGTTACTGGTCTGTGGCCGTCGCCATGAGTGGCCCCCAAGCTGTTCTCTGTGGCACTGTAGTTCTACCCCCAGGCAGCTCCCCCAACCCCATCACTTTCCTTCATCCTGGGCTTTAGGCTTGAACAGGTCCCCTGGGAGTGCTCAAGGCAGCAAGGCTGGGAAACACATTTACAAACTACGCCAAGTCTGTCAGCCATGGTCCCAGTCCTCTGAAATCCACTGCTTAGGAAGAGACTCACCAGGGGATGAGACTCAGCTGTCCTGGGAGAGGTCGAGACACCAGAAAGGAGGCTCGGGAGAGAGGAGAAGAGCCTGTCATTGGCCCACAGTGTTCCTGTGAGCTGTGAGGTGGGAGGCCGTCTGCCCAGCATGTCCCAGCAATAGGGCAGGATACTGAACAAACAAAATGTGAATGAAGTCTGGAGCCACCCTTGGGACTGCAGGATAAAGTACCACCCACCACATGTGACTTCTCCATTTCCGGCTGCAGGTTCCTTTTTATAAAATAGGAATTTTCACCCTGTGCTTGTCTAATGTCTGCTCCACAGTTCGAGCCCGTTACTGTTTTAAAATGCATGCGTGTTAAACTGACCCTCCAACTGGAGGACAAAATAAAACTAAAAAGCTTTGTGTAAAAAAAAAAAAAAAAAAAAAAAAAAAAGAAAATGCCAAACAAGCTTGCCCTCAGGCCAATCTAATTGAAGCCCTTTTTTCAAATTTATTTCTTCATGGTTGACTCTAATTTGTATAAAGTCAAATGAAACTTTCTAGTAATGTAACTAAGAAGTCTAAGAATTCTAGTCTTACATTTCTACAAGCCCAGATAGATGCCTGAGCTGAAATGTTCACCCATTTGCTCTCAGATCTGTGACTCAGATATTCATCATTCCTTTTCTTTTTTTGTCATAGAAACACATAGTACAGCAAATGGGATTTTATATTTTAATATTCCATACATACTGATTAACATTCTTATTAAAAATAAATCATAGTGAAAGCATAGAGATTGGAAGAGAGCTCTTTTAAACTAAGTAGAAAAAGGCAACCTCTCTGAAGAGCAGACAGTGAAGGGAACTAGTTAAAGAAGTGTCTGGGGAAGATCTTCTCTGGTAGGAAACCTTACGGCAGTACATTTTGTCATAGTTGATGAAAACCAATATGCTCTACTGCATAGACCAAACTTAATGTTCCAGAAAATAAGAGAAAATATGGGAAAAGTTGTCAGGCAAGATATCATGAGATCTCCTGTAGGCATAAAATACAAAATGTGTATAAAAAGATAATTTAATGTTGCTCTCACAAATTACTAGTGTCCGCAGATGGGCTGTCCAAACATAGTCACAATTCTAACCTCAATTCATGTATCTTCCTGACAGCAAGAATCATATGTGGAAAAATTATGTTCAAGTATGAGTCACATGACTTTCACTTTATTGGTGTTCTACATTCAATGTGCCTCCTAGATTTTTAGTAATTTTCTGGGATTGCAAAGCTTCCACAAGGGTTTTACTTACAGAGGTGTTCAACTGTTTTGAAAAGTAGCTAAGGAATACACAAATCTTTCCAATGTAAATACAGAAGCCAAGAGCAAAGTTCATTTTCAGCTTTTGTTTCCTCAATCTGCTAGTAAAGATTTCTAAGTATGTAAAACATTATTTTTAATATTTTTATTAGGAGTAAAGTCATATTTTTTATCTATGTATCCCCTTGTTCAAACTCCCTTCCCCCTCCGACCCCTCCCAGTCATTCTCTCTTCTCCCCATTTCTTTATCTCCTCCCCAGCAAAGGCAGGAGGTCATGGTAGAGATTATCAGTATAAAAACATGATATGACTTTTGAAAATGAAAAATAAACATATTTAACAAAAGTCTAACATAGGTATATAGAACACTAAATGTTTTCTGTTAGATGATGAGGTACTTTTATGTGTTGCTAACACATTTAACAAAGTATTAGGCATACTCATTTATATGCATGCTCACACAATTGCACACTGACATACCTGCACTCACATGTATGTATACTCATTCATTTCTTATAAACTAGCACAATCATCAACATACATATTTGTGTACAGACATGCAGCAAAGGGTTTCATAAGTATGATTGCAAGGGATCAAATTTACATTGTTTAAAATCTGAAGTTATTATCTGTGTAATATGAAGTTGAAATGTATATTAGAGGATACACATTTTGTACACATCACCATGCTCCCAGTATTATGATAATTGACTAACCCTCTGAAACTATAAGCAAACTCCCAGTTAAATGCTGTCTTTTATAATAGCTGCCTTAGTCATGATGTCTCTTCATTGCAGTAGAAGAGACACCTACCATCTCTCTCCTCTTGGCAGTGTAACTTTCTATCTTCATTGCCACCTTTAAACATAATTATTCTCTCTTCTTTTATGATATCATCTTTTCCCCCCACAAAGTGTGGAGAATATGCAGTGTTTGCTTTTTGCATCAGTTTCTTTTTTTTTTTCCACACAGAGAACATTGGTTTGAAAGCAATGTGTTCAGGCAAGCATGTGGAAACTTCAACTGTGTAAGAGCTGCAGAAGAGAATGCAAATGGTACAATCATGTTGGAAGTTGAAGCATTGCATTCTAAACTAACACAGAAATCATCCAAAAGAGATAAAAAACAAGGTAGCCATTTAAAAGCTTGCATAACACCATGTATAGGGACTTTGTTTATAATGGCAAAAAATGTAGAAATCAGCAGACTCATTTTCAACTGCACAATGAGTTAATTTGAATTGATGTGTAGTACAAGAGATATAAACATTGAGATTCTTTTGTCCAAGAATCTAAGAAATAAATTGTCTCCTACAGGTAAACTTGCAAAAAAAGAAGGCAGATGAGTAACTGCTAGGTATCATAGGGAAAAAAAAAATATGTGACATCTGAGGGCTTCAATGTTACTCCAGGTAGCTGAGAATATTCTAAAGTTGATTGTAGTGACAATTGTGTTATTAGCCAGATGTACTGAAATTTTTGAACAATAAGCTAGATACACCTAATTGAATGTATATAATTTATATGTGATTATATCTCAATGTAACTGTGATGTTAAGAGAAAATACTTGTACTGGTGTGACACTTGCATACCAATGGCCTCTCTCCTAAATATTATCACCTACCTCTGTTTTGATTTTTCTTTCAAGATTCCCTTCCATTTTTGAAAAAATTAAAATCATTATATTATTATCAGTACTATTAATATTAACATACCTTCTCAATCTCTCCATTATTTCTTTTCTGTACTAGAAAACTAATGAAGCTATTAAAAGACAGTGCAAAGGTGGATAGTACACATGGTAATCCCAACAACTGAGGCAAAATATAGCTAGTTTCAGATCTCCCTGGGTAACTTAATTACTATCACTCCCACAAAATGAAGTTCAAAATAAAGGATTGTGGCTATAGTTCAGAGATTGAGAGAGAGAGAGAGAGAGAGAGAGAGAGAGAGAGAGAGAGAGAGAGATGAGAGACAGAGAGAGAATCTGTCTATGACATATAAGGTTTTAATCTCTAGCCACAGTATGGTAATTAAATAAATAATATCATAAAAGTAAATATAAGTTTTGACAAGTAATTCCTAAAGAAAGTTTTTCATGATACTAAATTGTCTATGTCTAAATAATTCTTTTATATATCAAGTACTTCAAAAATATAAATGAGTAAAGTATTTTTGAAATGTTTGACTTTAATGTAGATGAAATGATGGTACATAATGGATGAAAATGATTTATATTTCCATTATGGATATGCTTATGAATGCATAGTTTTTATACATGTATGCTTCTATGAGAGAAAAATAATTAACAAAACAAATGGCTAACATCCAAAAATGCAATTAATATTTATTTTTTACTTTGAACAATAATAAAGATATTCCATGCTTTGTTTACAATTCATTTGTGCCAGATGGCCCTGAAATGTCTAGCATAAGCTATGTTGAGATTTATTTCAAGAGAACAATACAGTCCTGCCAGGATGGTTCTCACGTTTCCTCTCTATCCACTTTTTCAAGCAAAAACTATTTTATGTCTGTTTATTTAAAATAAAGTAATTTGAAACCTTAGCTAAAATGAAATCATTTATACTTTAGAATGCCTGATTTTACACATGCATTCACCTGTTTGAAAATGCTTTGTTACTTTAAAAATTCAAATCATTTGTTATACAGTAAAACCTGGGCTGTCTCGGTGCTGGCAAGGAAACTAGGTCCCTTCCCCCTCCCATCCATTCTAGTCACTCTCTCTTCTCCACCTCTCTTTATCTCCTCCCCAGAAAGGGCAGGAGGTCCCAATATGGCTTAGTTCAGAATCCACTCCTGGCAGATCCATTTTCCTGACCCCAACATCAAGACTGAGTCATGTTTTCCTCTAGAGGGAGTGGGATCCAAGGTTCCAGTCTAAAGCGTTTCAGATTCCAAGCTGTTCAGTGGTTGTGGTTTGCAGCTTGAACATGTTTTGCTTTTTACTTTTTTGTTTAGAGTCTACTAATGAGTGAGTACATTCCCTGCTTATCTTTCTGTGTTTATGATACCTCGCTCAGTAGGATATTCTCCAAGTCCATCCATTTGCCTGCAAATTTTAGGATATCATTTTTTTCTTACTGCTGATTAGTACTCCATTGTGTAGATGTACCACAGTTTGTTAATCCATTTTTCAGTTGAGGGGCATCTAGGTTGTTTCCAGGCTCTTGCTATTACAAATAATGCTGCTAAGAACATAGTTGAGCGCAAACTATGATATGAACTTTGGAGTGCAAATGTGCATCTTTAGGGTATATGCACAAGAGTGGTATTGCTGGATCTTGGGGAGATTGATTCCCAGTTTTCTGAGAAATTGCCATACTGCATTCCAGAGTGGCCTAACAAGCTGACACTCCCACAAACAATGGAGGAGTGTTTTCCTAGCTCCCCAGCATAGGTTGTCATCTGTGTCTTTTATCTTAGTCAATCTGACAGGTGTAAGGTGGTCTCTCAAAGTTGTTTTGATTTGCATTTCTCTGGTGACTAAAGATTTTGAGCACTTTTTCAAGTGCTTTTCAGCCATTTGTAATTCTTCTGCTGAGAATATGAACACCTGATCTTTGACAAATAGGCCCAAAATATTCAATGGAAAAAAGATAGTATCTTTACCAAACAGTGTTGGCACAGATGGATGGTAGTGTATAAAAAAATGCAAATAGATCCAAGCCTGTCACCCTGCACAAAACTCAAATCCAATTGGATCAAAGACGTCAACATACACCCAGCCCCTGTGAACTTGATAGAAAAGAAAATGGGAAATACCCTCCAACAAATTGGCACAGGTGACTACTTCCTAAATATAACACCAGTGGAACAGATACTAAGAAAAGCAATCAATAAGTGGGACTTCCTGAAACTGAGAAGCTTATGTAAAGACAAGGACACAGTCAATAGGACAAAACAGAATGAAAAATGATTTTCAACAACCCTACAAGTGATAGAGGACTGATCTCTAAAATATATAGAGAACTGAAGAAACTAGAGACTTAAACATTGACTAATTCAATCAAAAAATGGGGTTCAGAACTAAATAGAGCAATTTCAAAGTAAACTAAACACCTCTGAAAAGGACTCATTTAAACCTCTACAAAAAAAAAAAAAAAAAAAAAAAAAAAAAAAAAAAAAAAAAAAAAAAAAAAAAAAAAAAAAAAAAAAAAAAAAAAAAAAAAAAAAAAAAAAAAAAAAAAAAAAAAAAAAAAAAAAAAAAAAAAAAAAAAAAAAAAAAAAAAAAAAAAAAAAAAAAAAAAAAAAAAAAGAAATACGCACGGACATTTTCTCAGAGAACTATTGTAGGACCAAGACAATTAGCACAAAGCAACCTAAGATACTAAGCCAATTCTTCACTTGCTAAAGTCTGGCTGCTAATTATATGAGTCCCTGTTGTAAATGGTTTTGGCCCAGACTTTCTGGGCTACACCAGAGGGTTAGATTCACTCTCAGCCCTGCTTTGCCTCAAATAATCACACATGTGCTTACATTATTTTAAGCTGTACCTAGGGACCAGGTATATAACTTGCTAGCTCTTGCTCTCAATCTAACCCATCTTGTTCAGCTGTGTGGCTCAGTACCTTTTCTCAGAGCACCATTTCATCTTCTTTTCTCTGTGCCTGCTGCAGTCTCCTTGTCATCTGTGGCTGCTCTCCCTGGTGGCTGTCTAGCATCTGTGCCAGGCATCTGTCTGCCATCTCTGCTCTGAGATATTCCTGAGTTTACTATTTCTTTTTACTCTATTTATTTTTTAAGGACTTTCTCTATTCCTCTTCTTTTTTTATTTTCTCCCTCAAGCCTACATATATTTTAAACATACTCTAAGTCTTTTTTTTAAATTCTGCCTCTCCTGTATATCTCTTATCTTTTCTGTTTTTGACTACCTTTTGCTTGGCTAGAGTGGCTGACCTACCCAGCTCTATTTCTTTCTATTTCTACATACCTTTAATCTGCCAAGGTTTGGTTTAATGATGAAAGGCTTCACTAAGGTGACTGACTCCACCTAGCTCCCTTTATTACTTTCTATTTTTGTTCATGCCTTTAATCTTCCACCCAGTTTCCTCGATTTCTTTGTTTCTGTACACACCTTTAATCTGCCAAGTTGTGCCACTAAGGATTAAAGGCGTCACTAGGGCGGCTGCTTAACTGTACCCACCTCCTAGTCTAGCTGAAGTTTGGCTTTTTATCTAATTATCAGACACAATGACTATTCTGTGGAATTTTAGAGTCCATATAATCATCAAGTAAATCACTGCTGTCTGCTGCTCATTAACTCCATTTAAATATTTGATAGCAAAGCCTCTTAAAAGACTCTTAGGTGTTTTGCCTCTAAGGCTGAATCAGGAAAGTCTCACTTTAAAAAGTCACACCTCTGCTTGCCTCAAGTAAACAGTGCTGATCCAAGAAAATGCTGCTGCTACATAGAATCAATCTTTGACTCTGTTCTCTTTTGACTGTGAAAACAGAAACTTTAACTCCACCATAAGCAGCTTGTTTCCTATTTCAAGTCTTTTGGGAGACTTCTGGGAACCAGCCTTGGTTTAAACTGCCTGCCTCAGACTTGCCATTTTGACATTCAAACCCAAACACCACTGCATCTCTATACTATGACCCACTTCAAAGATGCAATTCAGAAGCCTCTTTTGTCTCCATTTCTGTGCTCTAGAACCCTATTTAAGCTTTCTCAGGTTTTCTTTGGGTGGTAGCCCCACATTGGGTGCCAAATGAATGTAGTAGCATGAATTTGGGTTGTAATAAATGAGGCTCAGAGCCAAATATGGGGGAAGGCTGAAATATCAGAGAGAGGAAGCACCACACTCATTTCTCACCCATCTGTATTGCGAACTTCCTCAGCTTCACTCCTGTTCACTGCTGCCTGTCACTTTTGTCAGTCACTTCTGTTTCTGCCTGGTTTCTATGAGCTCTTATATGCCCTATCACATCCAGGTTAGGATTAAAAGCATGTAGCCTTGAACTCACAGAAACAGAAGATGTTCTGTCTCTGCAGTTATGGGATAAAGGATCTTGATCACCATTCTAGGCATTCCCTGTGCTGGGATTAAAGGTGTGTGTGTGTGTGATTGTCTCAGCTGTTTATCCTTGCATTTAAGGACCAAGGGTTTAACTGAGCTGTCTATCTAGGATTTGACTCTGTAGTCTCTCTGATATCCAGGATTTATGAAATGCTTAACAGATACCCACAAGTCCCAGTGCAGAACTCTCTGCTGTACACCCCACTGGACACTGTGCCCCAAGCTGCAGGTAACTGCCAGTAAATCAGAATCTTTGAAACTGGGCATTGCCTCGGTAACTCACCCTCCCTCTCAGAGGTAGTCTTTGTAACTTATTTGTTGTTAAATGTGTATATAACAATATACTATACAGCAGAGAGGCTAGAAAAGTAGAGCTGAGAGGAACTGAAATTAGAGAAGGAATTAGAAACTAGTAGAAATGAACTCAGGTAGAATTGAAGCTGAAGAGTTAGTATTAGACTTTAGCAAAAGAATATAAGCAGAGTCCCAGTGCACTCTGTGGCAGGGGCAGATAGAGTCTGCCTCTCACCATACCCACAGCTGCTCCTGAGGGAATTTGCATGGCTACCCACCTAGTTCTTGAACTGAGCAATCAGATAACTACAGGAGTCCCTGAAGGACAGACTCAGACCCTGCCCAGAGAGGTGACAGGAGGCACACAAGCCCGAGTGCCACAACTAACCAGGAGCCATCTAATCATGAACCACTGAAGCCATGGACAAACATCAGTGCAAAAAATTACATAATAATACAAAGAAAAACATGGTAACTCCAGAAGAGAGTGGCGATTTTACAAATACAAGACCTGAACTGAGCAATCAAGAGGAAACAGAAGGAAGAAACACCAAAAATTCCTTTTTGATGATCATAGAAGCTCTCAAAGAAAATATGAAAAATAGCCTTAAAGAAATAGAAGAAAATACAAACAAAAAATTGGAAGAGATGAACAAATCTATGAAAGAAACATGCCAGGAACTAAAAGCTGAAATAAAAGCTGAAATGGAAGCAATAAGAAATCCACAAAATTAGGCAAAGATGGAAATAGAAAATCTGAAGCAAAAAGCTGGAACCACAGATACAAGCATAACAAAAAGAGTTCAAGAGATGGAAGACAGAATCTCTGAAGTGGAAGACTCAATAGCTCAAATAGATATATCAGTCAAAGAAAATAGAAAAACTAAAAAAGCCATAACTCAAAATGTTCAGGAAATCTGGGACACCATGAAAAGACCTAATTTGAGAATAATAGGAATAGAAGAAGGAGAAGAATACCAGCTCAAAGGCTCAGATAATGTTTTCAGTAAAATCATAGAAGAAAACTTCCCCAACCCAAAGAAGGAAATGCCTATAAAGATAAAAGAAGCTTACAGAACACCAAATAGATATGACCCACCAAAAAAGTCAGCATGCCACATTATAATCAAGCCACAAAACATACAGAACAAAGAAAAAATTTTAAGAGCTGCAAAAGAAAAGGGCCAACTCACATGTAAAGGCAGAGCCATCAGAAAAGCACCTGACTATTCAATGGAAACGATGAAGGCTAGAAGGGCTTGGTCAGAAGTTATACAGACGCTAAAACAGCATGGCTGCCAAACTAGAATACTATACCCTGCAAAATTATCAACCACCATAGATGGAGTAAACAAGGTATTTCAGGACAAAGTCAGACTGAAAGAATATCTATCTACCAATCCAGAACTACAGAGAGTATTAGTGGGAAAACTCCAACCTAAAGACCCCAGATACACCCACGAAATCACAATCAATAATTCCACAGAAGAATACCCTAGAGAAAGGAAATACAAACAAGTTACCACCAAAAATGGCAGGAAATATGAATCAATGGTCACTAATTTCCATTAATATCAATGGTCTCAACTCTCCTATAAAACGTCACACACTAACAAGTTGGATACAACAACAGAAGCCATCCTTCTGTTGCCTACAAGAAACACACCTCAAACGCAAAGACAGACACAGGCTTAGAATAAAGGGTTGGGAAAAGATTGTCTAGTCAAATGGTCCTAAGAAACAAGCAGAGGTTGCAATCCTAATATCTAACAAAGTAGACTTTAAGCTAAAAGCAGTTAAAAGGGACCAAGATGCTCACTACTTATTCATCACAGGAAAAATTGGTCAAGAGGAGATTTCAATCTTGAATATTTATGCCCATAATATAAGGGCACTTACTTATGTAAAAGAAACACTGCTAAAGCTCGAATCCCCCATCAATTCTTACACCCTAATTGTGGGAGACTTCAATACCCAACTTTCAACCCTGGATAGATGACCCAGACAGAGTCTCAACAGAGAAATAAGGAGTCTAAAAGAGGTTATGATCCAAATGGATTTAATAGTTATCTACAGAAGCTTCCACTCAAACGCAAAGGAATATACATATTTCTTAGCTCCTCATGGAATTTTCTCCAAAATTGACCACATAATTGGTCATAAAGCAAATATCAACAGATACAAAAAATGGAAATAATCCCTTGTAACATATCGGAATAACCAGGGCCTAAAGTTAGAGTTCAACAACATCAAAACCCAAAGAAAGCCTACTAACTCATGGAAACTAAACATCAATCAGCTGAACCATCTCTGGGTCAAGAAAGAAATTAAGAAAGAAATCAAAATCTTCCTAGAATTCAATGAAAATGAATTGTATCTAAACTTGTGGGACACAATGAAAGCAGTCTTAAGAGGAAAATTCATAGCGCTAGATGCCTATATGAAAAACCTAGAGATAACCCACACTACAGACCTAACAGTGCAGCTGAAAACCTTAGAACAATTAGAAGCAAACTCACATAGAAGGAGTAGAAGGCAGGAAATAATCAAAATTAGAGCTGAAATCAATACAATTGAAACAAAAAGATCAATACAAAGAATCAACCAATCTAAGAGTTGATTCTTTGAGAAAGTTAACAAGATAGATAAGCCCTTAGGCAAACTAATCAAAAAACAGAGAGAGAGTGTTCAAATCAACAAAATCAGAAATGAAAAGGGGGCCATAACAACAGACCCCCAGGAAATACAGAGAATTATCAGATCATATTTTGAAAATCTGTATTCCACTATAATGGAAAACCTAGAAGAAATGGACAGCTTTCTGGACAGGTACCATCTACCAAAATTAAATGAAGATCAGATTAATTACCTAAACAGGCCTATAACCCTTAAGGAAATTGAAGCTGTCATTAAAAACCTCCCCAAAAATAAAAGCCCTGGTTCAGATGGTTTCAGTGCTGAATTCTACCAGACATTCAAAGAAGAATTACTACCATTACTCCTCAAACTATTTCACACAGTAGAAACTGAAGGAATATTGCCAAATTTCTTTTATGAGGCCACAATCACCCTAATACCCAAGTCACTCAAAGACACAACAAAGAAGAATTACAGACCAATTTCTCTCATGAATATTGATGTGAAAATTCTCAACAAAATTTTGGCAGACCATATACAACAATGTATAAAAGATAACATCCACCACGACCAAGTAGGCTTCATCCCAGAAATGCAGGGCTGGTTTAACATATGAAAAACTGTAAATGTTATCCATCATATAAAAAAGCTAAAGGAAAAAAACCACATGATCATATCCTTAGATGCGGAAAAAGCCTTTGACAAAATCCAACACTCCTTTATGATTAAAGCCCTGGAGATATCAGGAATACAGGGAGAATGCCTAAATATAATGAGGGCGATTTACAAGAAGCCGACAGCCAGTATCAAACTTAATGGAGAAAAACTCAAAGCAATTCCACTAAAGTCAGGAACTAGACAAGGATGTCCTCTCTCCCCTTATCTATTTAATATAGTTCTCGAAGTTTAGGCTAAAGCAATAAGGGAACGAAAAGAGATTAAGGGCATACAAATTGGAAAAGAAGAAGTGAAGCTATCTCTATTTGCAGATGATATGATTGTATACATAAGTGACCCACAAAATTCTTCCAAGGAACTGCTACAGCTGATAAACACCTTCAGCCATGTAGCAGGATACAAGATAAACTCAAAGAAATCAGTAGCCCTTCTATACACTAAAGATAGAAGAGTTGAAAAAGAAATAATGGAAACATTACCCTTCATAATAGCTGCAAATAGTATTAAATACCTTGGAGTAACTATAACCAAAGAAGTAACACACTTATTTGACAAAAATTTTAAATCACTGAAGAAAGAAATTGAAGAGGATATCAGAGAATGGAAAGCACTCCCATGTTCCTGGATTGGTAGGATCAACATAGTAAAAGTGGCAATTCTACCAAAGGCAATCTAAAGATTCAATGCACTGCCCATCAAAATCCCAACACAATATTTTTTGGACCTTGAAAGAACAATATTCAATTTCATATGAAATAACAGGAAAGCCAGGATTGCCAAAACAATTTTACTCAACAAAAGAACCTCAAGAGGCATCACCATCCATGACTTCAAGCTATACTATAGAGCCACAGTAATAAAAACAACCTGGTAGTGGCATAAAAACAGACTTGTGGACCAATGGAATAGAATTGAGGATCCAGACATTAACCCAAAAACCTATGAACACCTGATCTTTGGCAAAGAGGCCCAAAACATTCAATGGAAAAAATATAGTATATTTAACAAATGGTGTTGGCATAGCTGGATGGAAGTTTGTAGAAAAATGCAAATAGATCCGAGCCTGTCACCCTGCACAAAACTCAAATCCAAGTGGATCAAAGACCTCAACTTAAACCCAGCCACTTTGAACTTGATAGAAAACAAAGTGGGAAATACCCTTCTACAAATTGGCACAGGCGACCACTTCCTAAATATAAGACCAGTCGCACAGACATTAAAAGCAACAATCAATAAGTGGGATCTCCTGAAGCTAGGAAGCTTCTGCAAAGCCAAGGACACTGTCAATAGGACAAAATGGCAGCCTACAAAATGGGAAAAGATTTTCGCCAACTCTACAAGTGATAGGGGACTGATCTCTAAGATATATAAAGAGCTCAAGAATCTAGAGCCCAAAACCTTGAATAACCCAATCAAAAAATGGGGTACAGATCTAAAAATGGAATTCTCACCAGAGGAATTACGGATGATTGAAAGGCATCAGAAAAGGTGCTCTTCATCTTCAGCCATCAGAGAAATGCAATCAAAACAACTTTGAGATACCACCTAAGACCTGTTAGATTGGCTAAGATAAAAGGCACAGATGACAGCCTATGTTTGAGAGGATGCGGAGCAAGGGGAACACTCCTCCATTGTTGGTGGGAGTGTAAGCTTGTTCAGCCACTTTGGAATGCAATATGGTGGTTTCTCATAAAATTGAGAATCAATCTCCCCAAGGACCCAGCAATAGCCCTTCTGGATGTATACCCTAAAGAGGCACATTCATACTCTAAAGATATTAGCTCAACTATGTTCATAGCAGCATTATTTGTAATAGCAAGAACCTGGAAACAACCTAGATGCCCCTCAACTGAAGAATGGATTAACAAACTATGGTACATCTACACAATGGAATACTACTCAGCAGTAAGAAAAAATGATATCCTAAAATTCGCAGGCAAATGGATGGATTTGGAGAATATCCTCCTGAGCGAGGTATCACAATCTCAGAAAGATAACCTGGGGATGTACTCACTCATTAGTGGTCTCTAAACAAACAAACAGGAAAAAAAGCCAAGCATGCCCAAGTGGCAAACCACAACCACTGAACAGCTTGGGATCAGAGACACCCTGGACTGACCCTTCGGATCCTATTCCAACTATAGGAACAACTGACTCACTCTTGAGGGAGGGGGGACAAAACTGAATTTGCCAGGAGTGGAGACTGGTCCAAGCATTATTGGGTCTGTGGGACCATAGGACTGTCTGCTCCCTGCCCAGGGAGGAGATGGGGAGTTGTGGAGAAGAAAAATGACCTGATGTGGTGGGAGGGGGAAGGGACCTTGAATAAGGATACACAGGGATGGAAAAAAAAATTCAGAGGGAAAACTGAACACAAAGTAAATATATGTGTAGCAATCTTATTTGCATTATCACCCTTGATAAGTCATGCTTATGATTTTTATCTTCTTTATAGTTATTTTTAACTTCTCAGCATTTTAAATTCATTTTACTGTTTTTCTTGATAAATACAAAATATAAAAAGAAAAAACAATATAACAAAAAGTATTTTAAAACATGACCCCAACAATTCATGTGTAAAATTATTTTAGGTATGAAATTTTTTCAAGTCCTGCTCATTTGCTTAGCAATCCCTGAATTGTTTTGGGAGCTAGACTCCCTGGCTAAGTTAATTGCTGTTAATGAATTATATCCCAAAGGTCTATAATATTTCCACACTGAAGTAGTAAATTTGGAAAGAAACAAATATTCATTTCACAAAAAATATGTGTTTTACCATATGCAATGCTGTTTTGTATTTTATTTAAATGCAAAATGGGCCAAATATTTTAACATTTATTCATGATATATTTGATCCCAAGTTCTTTCCCTAGCTAATGGCTGCATTCGTTAAGTTTTAAATACACATTCGGACAAATCATTCACAATTTATTTTTAAAAATTTTTCCCACTTTTTATTTGAAAGTTTCTCTAAAACAGTTGGCAATAACACATTAAGTTTCTTAATTTTTTAACAAAATTCAAGTTAAAAGTATTATGGTAACAATAGGTAAATGTTGACTTTGAAACTCAGGAGAACAATGTTAAATAAAAATTCTTTTCTCTTTTAGAAAGAGGATTATACCTGTGAGTTCCTGGGTGCTATACCAAAGCTGTTCTGCTAAGCTGTTGATTAAGGGTTATTTTTTGTTATACCAAGTATTCCCACATCATTTAACTGATTTTACCCCCTACCACCAGTTTTTTAAAAACAGGGCTTGACTGTGCAACAGCCTCAAAGACATTCTCCTCCTACCTCACCTACTTGAGTGTTGTTACTGGATATAAAAAGAACTGAAATTCTATTTTCTTGGCTAATCCTTAGTCCTGTAAGCTTTTATAGGAGGCTTTTTGAAATACCATTAATTTAAGAATATAAAAAAGTGGATATGTTTTTTCAAATCTATCTTTTTTTTTTTTTTTATTAAAAACCGTATCTCTGAAAGCTGTTTCCTTGAAAATCTGCAGGATTTGGTCACAATAAAGACAATGAGGGCAATAATTCCCACTATGCTTTGATCATGATACATTTATGTTTATTCTCATCAACTCTAAGATGAAAACATTCAATTATAAATATAGAGAAAATCAGCTCTGTGTGTGCGTGTGTGTGTGTGTGTGTGTGTGTGTGTGTACTTTCACGAAAGTCAGTCATGCATGCTTTAATATCTTTTCTCCAGTAGGACTATGCAATTGTAAGCAAGGATGAAAATGTATATGAAAAGGAAAAACAACAGTGAAACAAGAAATGACACAGGTGAATGAACACATTGGTCTCATTTCTCTTTTCTCTGAGATGGTAACTTAATTGACTAAATATTTTCTTAGTAAAAACTTTAAATGAAGTTTTAAATAATGACATCATTAATGATCATTTAAGGAAAAAAGATTCTCGGAGGAGCAAGTTAAAACTTCCAACATGGTAATTTTCTCAGATTTTTATTTTATGTTTAATATATACAAGTTGTTTTGTGTTTCCACAGAGTCACCTATATGACCCTATACAATTATGGTGGAGTCATAACTAGTTTTGTCTGATGTCATACTATCGCTGTAGATTAATCAAAAACTATAAGACTGTTCCTGCTACAGTATTGTTTTCTACATCCAACACATCTTATTTGATCATTTTAATAAGTATTTTATCACTAGATATTGCCAAGGAATCATATTAAAGGTAATGAATGGAATAAATGGAAGACATGTTAACATTTTATTTTTTATGTTTCATGTACTTTAGAGGAAAGAGAAATTTTATTACTGGGTTTTATTTTTTTTTTTGCTATCCTGGATATTTGCTTTTTTATGTAAAGTTTGATATTGATTTTCAAAAAAAACAATAAAAAGAAGCTACTTTTGTGCTAAAATGAATAAAGTCATCCCTACTAATATATTCTGGATAAAAATAAACAATAATGTAAAATTTCCGAAGTATACAGGAAATAGACCCAGAGGAAAGCACTTCACAAGCTATAATTTAAGAAAGTGCTTGTAAGAAACATTGTGTATATAATACCTTTTATATTCAAATCCATCTTAAGGGTTTTGCTTCTATGATGTGTTTGGAAATTGTTACATGAAGATCCAGTTAATATGCTTAATCAATCTTTTTAACGTGGATTTCTTCCTTTACCTGATGATTTACTCATGTATTCAATGATCATTTTCTTCAAGTAATTATTGTCATCTGTCTGTCAATGCATTTCTCGGAAGCTTCAAATTTCTCAAAGCACTTCATTCACAGAATTTCAAGAACTAGTTTGATAAATTTTAGTATTTTTTTAACCATAAAACAGATCTTTTTACACACACACACACACACACACACACACACACACACACACACACAAATCTATTATCAATTCATCAACTTATACAAGGACATAATGAATTCTGGTTCTTTTTATCCTGCACCTTCTATCTTGCTCATGCAGAAATTCATTTTCTCTTTCCCTATAACTTCCTTTCCCACATTCATGATTTTGTGTTTTGTCTTGTGACTCACTGAGTTGACCTATGCCATTTGTGGTATCATAGATTTTAAATTTTCCATTGGAGCCTAGAGGGCTCAAATCTTGATGCATTAGTGCAGATAATAACTACTTCTGTCCCACATTCAATCAGTAGCCAATATCTCAGTGGAGTGAAATATGTTTTGCTGGTCCCTCCTCAATTTGTGTTTGACTTATAAAGGCCCAGTAGAAGCTGCTGACAATTTAGCTGTAGTGAGATTGACTGAAGTGGCTATGTCTTACCTACAGCATATTGCAGCCCTCCCCACTATATTCCAGCTTACTCTACACGCCCTGTCTATGATATTCCAGAGCCTTAGAGAGACTGAATCAGGTGTCTTGCTTACCTATAATTATTGAGCAGTTAACTATTTTTGCATAGCTACATGTACAAACTATCGTAAAGAACACATTCTGTAGTGGGATCATGTGTTACATTTTAAATAAATGTCCCACTTATGGGCTTTAAAAAACAGCTGATTGGCCAGAGGCAAACAGGAAGTGTGGACAGGGCTACCAGACTAAGAAAACTCTGGGATCATCTCAGAGCAGACAGATGCCACAGAATCAGCAAAACTGCCAGGAGAGGAAATGGAGCTGAAAAAAGGTACTTAGCCGCATGGCTGAACAGGATGAGAAAGATGGGATAGCTTAAGACTAAAGAGTTAGCAAGTTATATGCTGGCTCCCTAGGCCAATCAGCAGAATATTAATGTAAGCTTCTGTGTGTCTCTGTGGGAAGTGAGTGTTTCTCACTACCAGTCAAACCTCTGGTCTAGACTGGAAAGTCTGAGCCAGAAACTTCATAGAACAACATTCATATAAGTTTTAAGACATTTTTATTCATATTTTTGTAACATAGTTTATAAATAAGGAGTTAAATTATATCATCTTAGTTACTACAGATACCCTCATTTTCATATCATCCATATTGTCCTAGCAATGTGTTTTAAAATAAATTTAAATATTATTGTTAGAAAATTAATACCAAACCAATGACTATAAATTTTAATTTACTAAACAATATACCAAGGACTGTCATAGAAAAAATAAAAAACTCTTCTAAAATTATTTAATAATTTATCAAAAATGTCAAGTTCATTCTCTATTTGCAAATTAAATTGATCCTGCTTGGTATAGTAAACTGATTGGTATTTTAATACTTATAAATATTTAATTTAATTATACAAAAATGAGTGAGGTAAAATAAATAAAATATTAAAGATATTTAAATATAAATTAAAATTTAATGGTTTATAAAAGTAAGTCGTGCTTTGGGGATTTTCTAGTCAACTAAGTGCAGGAGAACCTCACTATTAATCTCTCATGAGGCACACTGCTCTAAGGCAAGCCTCTTCAACAGTGTGTGCCATAATGTGACAAGGATTCATCTTGCAATTAGAAGATTTTGAGGATTAGCTGACATTAGGGAATGAGCAGGAAGAAGAGCATTCTTATATAAGAAACTCACTGAGAACTGGTGCTTACAACAACTTTATTCATAAATATGTTTCTCCTTCTAGCAAAGAGGATTTTAAATGCAATTGCTCATTTTGATTCAAAACAAACAGCAATATAACTTCAGGATAGTGTGCCACCTGGGGCTACCAGCACAGTATTCTTTAAAAGGAAATTCTCTTTCTTTAAGAGTGAAGTATGAATGTTGAAACAATAACTAATTCTTCTGGGCATATAGTTCTACTGCAAATGACAATAATTATAGAAATTTCATGTTCTTAACAGGAGTTGTCAAGTATAAATAACGGGTAGTGTGATGTAGAGAAACCAATTTAAAAAAAAACCATAGTGTTAAATTTATTAGAAAGCTTTGACTATTAGTTTTTAATTTAAAAAAATATGTGTCTGTCTTTTCCATGTGAATATCTGTCTACCACTTATATTCTTGATGCTTATGGAAGTCAAAAGAGGATGTTGGATCCCTTGGAACTGCTGTTACCAGTTCTTATAAAACCCTATGTGCTGCCAGGTACTATACCAGGGGCCTTTGAAAAAATAGCCAGGACTTTTCATCACTGAGCTGTCTCTCCATCTCCAGCTTTGGATGTTTTGCTAAAACTTCTAAGGCTTCATACTGCTGAAAAAGTTTTGCTGCAATGAGATCATAAATCGTGAAAATTGAACAGAATGTTCTTGTTGGTATACATATACTATACTTTTGAGGTTCTTTCTTTACACAAATGAGTAGAGATATATAATTTAAACTTTCTTGGGAATGCCATATACTTTTTAAAGTTTTATCTAACATCTTAGTTCTAAGTTTAGTTAGCTTTCACAGAAGTATTGTCTAGGGTCATGCCTCTAGGTAGAATAAGTTTTGTAAAATGTGTATGCAAATAAAGATAAGTATCCACCTTTTCTGTGTTTCAGTAGATAAGAAAAAATATTGTGTGATATGTACTATAACATCACACTGGCCACACTGAAATTATGACTTTAATACTTAACTGTTGTGAAACTCCCTGTGTATCAGATTTCATTTATACTAAAAGTACATATTTAGGATATGAACTTCAAACATTAGTTTCAGACTTTAGATGGATTGTAATTTTTAAAATGCCCGAAGTAAGCAAATAGAAAATCTCCTGCAAGAACTGTAGTATAGTGGTATTGTTAGTATCTTTTAAATTATCAGTCTTTAAGCAGTATAAAATATATGTTTACTTTAGAGTCCTTATAGTTCAACTTTTTACTAGAATTTTTATTTTATCATTAAATCTATCATCATCTAGAATTTAATTTATATATTAATGCTAATATGAGTAGTATAAAAATTAAAGGCTTCATATCAAAGGACATATGAAATGTTTCTTACTAACATTAATAAGCTGTATAAATGTGGGAAATACAATGCGGGAAAATGATTACTCACATAAAGACTAAAAATCTCCACATGGATATCTTGTATTTTCAATTTTATTTTGTTTATGTGTGTCATGGATATACAACATCTCCATAGCCTCAAATTCTCACAGATAATTTTTAAAAGAAACCCAATAAAAGTTGACTTTTCATGTATATGCATTTATATATATACAAAATTGCATATAAAATTATTAAACTGGATTATGACCTATGAAACAAGCATTGAAAACATGTTTGCTTATAAAACTAGAATGAAACCATACAGAGTTGTGCAGTGCTCAATACAATCAGCGGTCACAGGCATAGTTCTATTTCCAAAAATATATTTTCAAAGCTCGAAATTGCTATGGAGCACTGTGGTAACATTGTGGGTCAGAAGTTTTCAAGGTGTAGCTCAATCATTAGTATTGTGCCATTAAAAATACAGTTTAGGATAGATAGAGGGCAAACATCTTAAGTAAGTTTCTGTCCGAAATAAAATCATCAGACCTTCAAATGTCTTTTTAATAAAGATAAGAAGCATAGCATCATTAATTGTATAACAAATATAGTCAAACTATGTGCACGAAAGAAAGAAAATATAATTAATATCTTATTCAGAAAAATGTACAATAGATGAATTCCAAAAAATCTATGTTGGAAATTTTTTATTAATGATAAAGAATGAAGTACAAGATTATTTAATGCATTCCAGAAAATGTAGAAAAAGTAACTCTTCTTTAAAAAATAGTTAGAAATTCTATCAGAAATCTTGACCCTCTAAAATGAACTAGCATTTGAAATATGAAACACATACACACATGAAGTAGTGAGGGAAGAGGGATGGAGACAGGAGAGAGACAGAGAAAGAGAGACTGAAGAAATAAAGAGGGAGAATATAGTTGATTATGATTGTATCCCTGCATCTGGAAGGTAAAATCAGAAAATTAGAATTACAAGTACATTCTCGTCATCAACTGCATTGTGAATTTTAAATCACTCAGGATGAAACCACAATGACCTTTGCACATTTTCTGTACCTGTTTTCTCATACACAGAGTTAAAATTCATTTAACTGTTTGAGTTGGATGGTTATTTCTGCCCTACCTTGACATCTGTTCACAAAATGTATTAAACTATGTGTGACACCTCAAATTATTCATTTAATTTGATAGTCTTTCAATCCCTCATATTGTCTGCATTTATCATGGTGTGGCCAGTTTTTCATACATGAACACACTGGAGTGCAGCCTTCCAATGTATACCCATCACTTTTCTTCTAAATGCCCTTTAAATATCATGTTTATCCTGCCTTTTATTTGAGAGCTTTGTAAGCTTTTAATGAAAGCAATCTCATATCAAATAACAAAGATAGGCATATGAACTTTCAAAGACTTTTAATGGTTTTATTTCTAATAGTATTGTGAAATATAATTTACCCCAATAGTACATTTACGTAAATCAAACAATTCAACTACCGTGTGGTAAACATTTGTACATTCCAGATGTCATCTACCTACCAAAAATGTTCTAGTTTTGGCAATAACTTTTTAAAACATATGTCATAATCTTTTTAAAGTTTGACTTTTAGACATACTCAAAAAGTTTGATGTGATTTAAAAAAAAATCCTATCTTTTATTTTAATAGGAGAAGAAATAAATCTTTGCCTTTGCTTCCATTAGAGTTGCTACTATATTCAAATAATAAACCTTTCTTTCAAGTAAAATTCGTACTTTTATGAGTAGAGATTAAATTAAATTACATGAAATGTTAGGACCCAATCCACATGTATAATTTCATTGTAAACTTCCAGGAAGTGGCATTACATATTAAATTTAGATAGGCATTATTTTGCTGTGTCTCTGATTCATGCTTCTAATGTACTGCTGAAGTTTAATTTATAGTATATTCAATCAGTTTTGAATTATGATATAATAATAACTCAATATGCTTGAACATAAATTTAGAAAATCAAATATTTATGCAACTGAATATTTTATTTATTACATTATTACATTTTGTATTTTCTCATGGCTTCATTTTGATGTTAAAATCCAACTATATGGTTAAATAATATGTCTTTATAATGGAGTGTATTTTATTGGTCAGAGCCAAACATTAGAGTTAAATACTCTACACATACTGACTTGGAGTAAGTCTTTTAAATGCTATCTTGTGTCAATAATTTTGTGTCTTTGGTTATATTGGAAGTTGTTCATTTTCCAAACATGCCTCATTTTTGGTTTTTCTTGTACATAAAATATTTTAAAGAGTCACATGTTTTGAAAAATAATGATATTTATGAAATTTATTTTCTTTTCTTCTTCATCATGTTACTTTGGTTGACTTCAATTAGAAAAACAAAATCACTCTTTTGCCCATGTTTATAATTAATGACTTTTGTGAAATTATAAGATCCTTAGATCTGTGGTTGTTTTTTTTCTCAGCATAGTATCTTTTTAAATCTCCCAGAATTCTTTTAGATTTGTTATCTTCTTAAAATAATAAGAAATTTTTAGGATGTGCTATGGGACTATGTGAAAAAATTCCCAGCAGAAGCCATAAAGCACTGCAGCCCAACATGGTGCCTGCATAACACCCTAAACCAAAGGTGCTCCCCTAGGCATGGCTATGTAGATCTGTGCCTACCTGCTCTCTTAAAAGAAAACAAGTGGAGGCTCTAACTCCCCCTACCCTGCTTCCTAGTTTAATAAACTCTTGTGGCATCCCATGGTGTGTCTCTTATCACAGGCAAAAAACAGGGGAAAAAAATCACTTTGTGCTCTTCTACACTGTAAAGATTTGTTACTAATATTTGCTTAATAAAATGCTGATTGGTCAGAAGCTAGGCAGGAAGTAGGGGTGGAGCAACAGACTAGGAGAATCCTGGGAAGAGAAGGGACAGAGAAACAGAGGCCAGCCAGATGAAAAAGCAAGATAAAATGCTGAACTGAAAAGGTAGCAAGCCATATGGCTAAATATGAATAAAAATTATGGGTTAATTTAAATGTAAGAATCAGATAATAATACTTTTAAGTTAATAACCCAGCTGTTATAAAATTTGGCCTCTGAGCAATTATTTAGAAAGTGGTTGCTGGATATTTGAGATTTTCTGATGGACAGAAACCACTGACTACAAATTCTGCTCCAATGTTGTGCACAAACATCCACATAACACCTTAGAAATCTAAAAAGAGTTCTAGAACACAGAAAGGGAGCAAAAATCAGCTTCTTAGCTGTGTTTCACAAGTTGACAGTAGCATGGAGATGCTGTGGCATATGAGCTTGAGCTACACCATAGCTGGTTTACAGCATTCAGGTTGAGATTCAGCATGGCAAGTTCCTAAAATCTCACAGGAGCCTAGGTACAAGTATGAGCTGTATATGACAGATTTAAGACATCTGTTTGTTCAGGCAAAAAGAAAAGAGTCAAGCAAAGCTTCTTGGTAACAGCATTTTCTTGAGTGGTCTCTATTTGCTGATGACAAGCCAAGGCACAACTCATTAAATAGAGGCCTCCTGATGCAACATTAATGGCAAAAACCACATGACTCTCTTTAGAGGCTCCTCTGCCAAACATTTAACTGAAGTTTATAAGCAGCCAAGCAGCAGGAAGCTGTGTTCTACCTGATGACATTGTGGACACTGAGATTCTCCAGAGTTAGGGTGGTAAAAGTGGCTCCTGATAGTATGCTTTCAACAAAACTAAGCTCTCACAGACCAAAAAGCTGGGTGAATCTAGCTGCCATAACAAGGCTATAATTCTAACCACTGTCTTTAATCATAGCTATGTCTTTTAGTAGGTTAAACATTTCTGTGGTCAGGGAAAGATAGATATAAAGTAAAGAGAGATCAAGACAAAAAAACCCTCTAAATTGTTCACAGTATGTTAAAAATAATATGTGTTTACTTGAAAAAGAAAGGAAAAAGGATAAAGAAAAAGTGCTCATCATCTTTAGCCATCAGAGAAATGCAAATCAAAACAACTTTGAGATACCATCTTAGATTGGCTAAGATAAAAGACACAGAGGACAGCCTATGCTGGAGAGGATGCGGAGCAAGGGGAACACTCCTCCATTGTTGGTGGGAGTGTAAGCTTGTTCAGGCACTTTGGAATACAGTGTGGTGTTTTCTCAGAAAACTAAGAATCAATCTCCCCAAGGACCCAGCAATACCACTTCTGGGTGTATACCCTAAAGAAGCACAGTCACACTCCAAAGGCATTAGCTCAACTATGTTCATAGCAGCATTATTTGTAATAGCAAGAACCTGGAAACAACCTAGATGTCCCTCAACTGAAGAATGGATTAACAAACTGTGGTACATCTACACAATGGAGTACT
>PVIH01008791.1:0-64085 GCA_004025045.1 Sigmodon hispidus | reverse complement strand
AGATTTGGAGAATATCCTACTGAGTGAGGTATCACAAACTCAGAAAGATAAGCAGGGGATGTACTCACTCATTAGTGGACTCTAAACAAACAAACAAACAAACAAACAAACAAACAAAAAGCCAAGCATGTCCAAGTGGCAAACCACAACCACTGAACAGCTTGGGATCAGAAACACCCTAAACTGACTCCTTGGATCCCACTCCCCCTAGAGGAACACCCAACTCACTCTTGAGGGAGGGGGGACAAAACTGGATCTGCCAGGAGTGGAGACTGAACTTAGCAATATTGGGGCAGTGGGACCATGGGACTGCCTGCAGCCTGCCCAGGGATGGGATGGGCAGTTGTGGAGAAGAAAGAATGACCTGATGTGGTGGGAGCGGGTAGGGACCTTGAATAAGGATATACAAGGTTAGAAAGTGTGACTTCTTTGTTCATAATAATAATAATAATAAGAAGAAACAAAAAGAAATGAAGTAGAAAAAAATAAGTCATGTAAAGATGGAAATATTACAGTCTGGAGGCTGTATGTTATTATGCTGTCTTTGAGGTTTTTTGTGTTGTTTTTGTTTTTGTTTTACTACAGAGCAAGAGCTGCTAAGAGACATTTGATTATAAATGCTTCTGTATTAATTCAACCTATCTATTTTGAATATTCCTTGACTTCAAACTTTAATTCAAATATGTGTTACTTTAGAGAACAGGTTTTGTTTTTATTTTCACAAAAAATGGGAGGCTGTGGATTCATTCCAAGTTAAAGAAATAAAATTTGATCAAAGAAGAACTCCTGAAATTTTGCAATGGGAACAGATAGCTCAGATGATTCAACCTTTCAGAATCTGAAATGTTTCCTCTGAGTTCTACATCCAGAATAGCTTGAAGGAGACTGACGGAGATAACCCAGCTTCACAGAGTACTGAATTCTGGACTTGAAGATAATTGTAAATTTAATTTGGGTCTCCATAAGATTTCAAATGTCCTTAATCAGAAGGAAGAATTCTAGAGGGCCATGCCTGCATGCCTTCCAAAGTGGATTATGGATGTTTGTATTTGTTGAGAATGCTGGTTACAAGTTGTTATAGATAATGTTCAGAAAAAAAACTAAACAAAAGAGATTAGATTTGGGTTTTTTGTTTTAAAATGACAAAAAAGAAGAAAATGCTGTAGAATTAGGTTCTTATGTTCTGCAAAGATTTTTTTACTCATATTGGTTTAATAAAATGATGATTGACCAAAAGTTAGTCAGGAAGTATAGACTGGGAAAACCCAACTAGGAGAATTTTCAGAAGAGGAACGGCAGAGAGACAGACACCAGACAGACAGAGAGGAAGCAAGATGAGAATGCTGGACTGAACAGATATCAAGTTTCCTGGCTAAACATGGATAAGTTCTGCAAGTTAAATTAAGTGTGAGAGATAATCAATAATAATCCTAAACTACTGCACTGACATTTACTATAATATTGAATCTCTGAGTAATTATTTTATAAGTAGCTGTGGACCAGCCTGACATTATACAGAAGTTTATGAGTACAAGAATGTGATGGTTCTTGAGTTCAAATAACCACATTAGCAATTTCTTTATTCTAATTTTCTATTTCATTTTATGCTACAATAAAGTGATGCATAGCATATTGTAATCTTTAAATACATAATTAAATTGAGATATTTTAAAGCATAATTTGGAAGAGGTGGAAATGACAGAAAGAGTAAGAAGTTTTCAGTTAATTTTTACATAGGTCCTCAGCTAGGGGTAGGATTTAATTATCCCATGCTGGGATTTTGCACATGAGGTCATGGGTGTAATGCATGAGGTCACAGACACTGTGAGTTGGTCTGTGCCTCTGCCTTTTAAGTCTTGAAAACAGTTTCACTGCAGTGACCATTACGTGGCTGTTACAATCATTCTGTGCATTTCTCTACAATTATCCTTGAACCCTGAAAATGGCTATATTATACACATCTCATTTAGGGCATAGTATCTTATTCTCTCCACACTGGCCAGTGTGAATCTTTATGTATAAATATAGTCTTTCAAAAGACACATTTTGATGACAGGAAACAAATGAAATAATTTATTTGTAAGCAATTAAGTGCTAGGGAAATATTACTTCCACTTAGCAGAATAATAGTAGGAATTTCCCCTCTAAGATTGATGAGCTGCCCTTGTGTGGGTTCTAATAGCAGTACGTATTTATTTCATCATGTAGAGCAAGCTTTAAACCAGACCAAAAAGTAGCTTGTTACTTCCATAACATTTCTTTCACAGTTGCACTAGTGATCATATTTTTCCAGTAAGTTTTCAAGTGAAGCTCACAAGGTTCATGTTTAAATAAAACCATTGATTAGTTTATTCCTTGGATAGTGTGTATAGTAACCTCCAGCATCATATAGATGCTCTGAAAAGATGACAATTTCAGGTCAGTACCTTCTTTATTCCTCTATCTTCTAGGACTTCAGGATGTGACTAATGTATTAAGCCACAAAGTCTTACCATCAGTTTCTAGCAGGTAACCAAAAATAATGTCAATTGTCTATAATATTAAGACAAATGGTCTTTGGATTCCAGAGACTAAACAATAAAAACCAGCAGTCAATATTTGACATTGGGCTTATTAATTTGTTATGGTATTGTGTCTGAGAAAGATCATTGCCCCACCCTTATGAAAATTTTTAAACTTGTTTTGTATGTACATATGAATATATTTTAGGAAAGTTCTATAGTAGCAGTTTTCATATGTTCTTTTAGATGATCTTAAGTCTTATTTATCTGTTTCCACACTCACCTATTACTTTCCCCTACCATTCTCTTCCTCAACTTAATTTTTTATTTCTATTGTTGTCTTTTTTCCCATTCATACCGCTTGGGTTCTATACTCTCAAATCTACCTCTACCACAAATTCTTCTTATATTTATGCCTCCTATGTGTACTTCCATTTAATCAGATATATTAATGATTTAAAGCAAGCTTCTGTGTGCAAGAGAGAACATTTATATTATATTTCCAATTCCATCCTTTATTGGCAAATTTCACAATTTTATTTTTTAAACAATTGAATAAAATTCCATTTTTTGCATACACCACATTTTCATTATTCACTCATTAGTTGATAGACTTCTAGGCTATTTTCATTTTCCTTACACTGTAAATTAAGCGGCAGTGACAGTGAACATGACTTAGCAGTTACCTCTGTAGCAGTCTAAAGTTTTCTTTCAATATATGCTCTAAAATGTTATAGCTGGAATACATGTTAGATCAAGAACAATCTATACATACTTTATTAAAGAACTTCCATACGTGTTACCATGGTGCTTAGACCACTTTCCACTTTACAGATAACTTCATCAAAGAGAAGAATAGTTTCCCTTTCCCCAAATTTATATCATTTGTTGTCTTTTAAAATAATGATTAATAATTCTAACTGGGATATTATAAAATCTCAAAGTAAGTTTAATTGATCTTTTCAAACTGGCTAAGCATATTGAACATTTTAAAACAATTTTTCAGTCATTTATTTTATGTTTTTTTCCCTAACTCTGTTTAGTATTACATTCAATACAAATTGAGTTGTTTTTTTTTCTTTTTCTTTTTTATTTCTTCTATATTCTCAATTGAGCCCTTAAAATTTTCCATGTTTTATGAATTCTACATGATTTATTTTTCAGCAATGGAGTTTTGCCATCAATTTCTAAAATGTAAACATAAGCATTGCATAGCTTGCAAAGACTGATGTTGATGGACTTCATTGCTGTATATAATTGTTAGTTTTATGAAGTTCCAATTTCAATTGTTAGTTATTTTAATGGTTTTAACTGAAGTCAAAAATATGTCACCTCCCTCTCTTATTTCTTATTAAGGGTCTTCTGAATCATCACCCTTCTCACTCTTACCATGCCAAACCCTTGATAGTATATATGTGACATATATTACATATAATGTATCATTGTATATATTATAACATATATTGTATTATATAGAATATAGAATATATAGTTGAGTTTTCTTCAGAGTGAATGACAAGGAAGGAATTTTATACTATCTGCATATATCTAGTTTACTATTTGAGGATGTTATCTTGTGTACTTTTGATCACTAACTCAAATATTAGGTGACAGAGAAGGGCCTGCATGGGGTCTTCAACATACAATAAGACCAGGCAAGACTCAAGTCTGAATAAGGCAACCCAGTAGGAAGAAAAGAGTCCTAAGGACAGTCAAAAAAGTCTACGAAACTCCAACTCCAATTATTAGGAGTCCCAGAAAATCACCAGGCTAACATCCATAACAATATGCAGACAACCAAATACACAACCTGTGCTTGCTCTCTCTCTCTCTCTCTCTCTCTCTCTCTCTCTCTCTCTCTCTTTCTCTTTCTCTCTCTCTCTCTCTCTTTCTCTTTCAAAATGTGGCCTACTTAGTTGGTGAGGAGGTGAGGTCAGCCAAGTTTTCAGGTGTTGTCCACTCCCTTTGACTCTTAGAATCTGTTGCTCCCACCGTCTATAGAGTTATCCAATCTCCTCAACGATGATTGCTTTGAATCTGTGTACTGTTTTTGGCAGGATAGTCATTTTCACACTATTAATATAAGCAACTTATGAACATAAAAAATCTTTCCAATTTTTAGTATTTTCTTCAATTTATTTCTTGAGTGTTTAATGCTTCATTGTACAGGTCTCTGACTTCTTTGGTTAAGATTATTCTGAGATATTCCATCTTCAGGCTGTACTGTAAGTGAGGTTTTGCTTGTTTATGTCTAGGTATGATTATTATTGAAATATATGTTGGTTACTGATTTTATTTTGATTCTCTATCCTCCTACTTGGCTTTCCTCATACAAGATGTAAATCAGGTTTTTAATACAAACTTTCAGGCTCAAGGTCTTCCAAAAAAACCTTTTTTTTTCTACCATTTTCTAGAATATCTATATATTTTTTACAATATCAAATTATGTCTATATTCTTGAAATGGAATTCTAGAGAAGAAATTTTTTTAAATGCAGTATTCATTATGTAGTTGTTAGACTCATCCTGTCCATTTTCTTTCTCAATTAATCCTATTTTAAGAACTCTTCCACATTTTAAATTCTTTTTACTGTGTTTTTTTTTTTGATAAATACAAAATAAAGAAGGAAAAAAATAAGCCACATAAAAATGAAAAATAAAAAAAAAGAACCACAAGTCATTTATGACAAGAATACAGATGAGCATAAATATTGAAGGTCACAGTAGTAATCTCTGATACATTAGTTAGTCACTGGGGGAATGTCACTACCTCAATAAGAAAGTGCTTATATTTAAAAGAGACTTAGTAATTTCTTGTCAGTATGTTCATTATTATTATGGAAATATAGTAACCTTCATGAAATCAAGGAAGGGAATGGTCACAATTGAGGGTACAAATTGGGATACAGAGAAGCATTTTCTTATAATTTGACAATGAAAGCAATTAACTATAGGACTCACTATTCATAGAACTCACAAAGTAGCAAGACTATGATACTAGAGAAGAAACAGGGCTTGCTATTATGTCTAGTGACTAAAATGGAGAATAATGATGTAACTCTACTGTACAGTAATCATACTTAAGGGTATTTCACCTATGTTCAAATACAATTGAATATAATATGAATTTATGCATTCTTTTCATTTTTTTATTTTCTGAAATATAATTCACAAAATTAAACATAGAGATCATTATATTCTTTCAGAATATGCTTAATGAATCAAAGGAACAGCAGGAAGAAGAATTAATTAAACAAAGGAGGCAAAATTATTTGTTATTGACATTAAAATATCAGTAATTTGTACAAAAATTGATTTGTAAAGCAAATCACAGTAGAAATATAAAACAATGCATTGCTATGTTACTATCTGTAAAATAACTTTTTATAACAAGAAAATAATCTGCAGCTTCAACATACATATGTATTTCATATTAATAAAAATAAAGCAAAAGTTCATGGGTATATATATGTATAGATAGTGTATTTATATACTGTACATATCTAGTGGTTTTCTATATAAGTTGGCAATTCAAGAAAAAAGACAACAGAACTCTCATCAAATCTGTAATAAAACAGCTAAAGCAGATTAAAAGCAGAAGACAGCAATGAAAAAATATTTTCCTTGTTATATAATTCTTACATGTTGAAATTATGACAAAGTTGCTCTTTTTTCTTTTTTATATTTAACAAAAATACTGAAATAAATACAGCTTATATAATTTGTTCTTATCGTATGAGAGATAAAGGTTTTTAAATGAAAGAAAATTCATTCCTCTTGTGTATCACTTTTAAATTTGTATTTCTGTAATATTTTAAAGTTATTCTTTTCCATGTGCTTATCTGGGTACATCAGGCCCATGAAGATAATTTTAATACCTTAAGGTCTTTTGATTTGAGAGCTCAATTATATCTGGAAAAATCCTTTAACAGCGTCACCTATTTTCATTTTTAAAAGTAGGTGAGAATGTGTTAGGATAGGTTAGAGAGTTTAAAGAGATTGCTACAAATTTGTATACACAAAATTTTATAAAGCTAAGTGCAAGGTCTGGAGGAGATGCAAATATCTTTTTGTAAAGCAACCTTTCATCTCATAAATGAAAATATTTTATTGTAATGTAAATTGATTGTTGGTCATCATGTGTTTAAAATTATACTGTTACAATATTTGTAATAGCCAGATAACTGAATCAGTTTGTAAGGCCATTAATTAGATTTATTTGCCAACTGTCTGGGATTTACAATAATCCAATATATGTACCATTAAGTATGCCAGTGAGGATTCTTTTGAAAAAAAGTTAATTGAGGGCTAAGAGCTGTGAAGATGTGTAGTCCAAATGCTTGTTATCTTCCAAATAAGTAGTGCAAATATAGAGGTTACAGAAAAATGATGTCATATGCCTGCTTCCCCAATGAATATCTATTAGAGTGACCCTAATACTCTTATGAAATAAAAATCCAGCTTTTTTGGTCCTGCAGTGTAGACTGAGTATCCATGGATCATCTAATAAACTTTCTGGCTTCTACCTCTGGTTTAGGATTACTGAGACATCAAGCTCATGTCCTGAGCAGGTTCTGGGAATTTTCTCATGAAATCAGTCAGCCGTTGGATTTTTCTAGAACTTACTTAATAATTCTTGATTTATAACATATGTTTATATATTTATGTTTTTATTTATCTCCACCCTAATAGATAATAGACAGATAAATAAATAGAATGATAGACACATTCTTTTACTTCTAAAAAAACTCTGCCTACATATGCTACTAATGGATAAATAAAAATACATATTTCATATTCTCTCACACACAAACATATTTATCTGTTCAGAAAATTTTAATCACGTTGCTGATAGAAAAAACGTTAATATAATACAGTTCAAAAAAAAGACAAAGGACTAATATTTTCTGTCATGGATGGAATCTTAAAAATCAAAAGTATATGTGTGTGTAAAAATCTATTAACACAATTAACAGAAAATGACCCAGGGATAAATATGAATAATGTGTGATGAAAATATTGTCTATGCTGTTATTCCAGAGATCCTGAGTTCGGTTCTCAGGAACCACGTGGTGGCTCACAACCATCTATGATGACATTTGATACCCTCCTTTGTATACTGTATACATAAATAAATACATCTTTAAAAAAGAGAAAGAAAATATTGCCTATGAATGCAGAAAAGAGATCAACAATAAAACACAAGCTTTTCAAATGTTCGCATAATTTAATGAAAAGAAAAAGTACTGCTGTTGAAACCACAAATAATGACATTTTAAGAGAGAAGCAAAAGTGAGCAGTTATACGGGAATGAGGATAGCACGAACTAAAACACACATGTTCATGTAAGGGGCAGCTGGCTGGAATGACTCCCATTTTAGTTCTTCAGCAGTTCGGGTAGTTTTGCCCTTGCATGGCTTGAGTCATCCACTGTTCTGTATATGGAGCTTTATGAGATTAGAAACCTAAGGGAGCCACTGAATGACAATGGACTCAGCTCTTCTCTGTGAACTCTGCTACACAGGAGCCCTCTGCTATCCACTGCTTCCTCCAGGTACCCCTGCAACTGAATCTCCTGGATTGTGTGATATAGCTACCCTGGGTCTCTGATTTCTCATTACTTAGAAATGTCTTCTCTGTATAAATGTCAAAAGGCATCGTCAGGTAGCTTAGTTATTGGATGTCACTCATGTCTCATAGCGGAGCTATCACATTGCAGAGGCTGATTTCTTCCCAATAGTGTAGGTGAAAGGGGCCAAGATAAAAAACACCGTGCCCTGAGAAGACCTGAGATCTAGGCCAAAGAAAAACACCCTGATACTCACTTGACCATGACTTAACCCCAGGTTTGAAATGTCACCAATCCTTGAGCACAGAATTTTATTAATCCCTGAGATTTCTGAGCTTGAAATGCTACCAATCCCTAAGCAAACAATGCTGCAAATACCTTTGTTTGCCCCAGAATCAAGCCACAAAATACACTAATCACAACCACCCCCCCCCAAAAAAAAGTCCTCCCTGTTTCTTACCTAAGGCAGCCACCCTACTGGATTCTTCCTTCTAGTTTTGAGTGAGGTTTGTTGTAAGGTATGACACTATTGCTGGAGCCAATCACTTTAGTTGGGGAAACATTTCCCTAGGAGAGCAGAATTGTAACACTTTTCTGGACAGAGCATAACTGTAACAACTTCTTAGGGAAAACCCTCCTCTGGGAGAGTGGAATAGTTATACCTGTACTGGAGAAACCTTTCTCTGAAGCAGAGATGTAAGCTGTTATGCTTATGGTGATTTTGTAACATTTCTGTGTTCCCTAGTGCCTAGATACTTTCCATCCAAGCTGGAATGCTTACAATTAGTGACTTCCATCAGGTCTCCGTTGCTGGGCATTGTAGCCATGGTGGGCTTTTGACTTGTGAAAAGACAGAATCAGGCTCTGTTCTAGAAGTGCAGTCATTGTAAAAGATGCTTTTGATTAAAAAATCCTCATGTAGCTGAGGCATTCTTTGGACAGGCTGTGAAAGGTCAACTAAAGTGAAGGCAGCCCAAATGTCCATGACATGCTCAGTCTAGCTAGCTAACACAGACTTGATGCTCAAAATCATTTATTTCAAACTAAGACCATGATATCTCTGAGCTCCTTTCTCTCTTCACAGTTGGCTTTAGACTATGCTTCTATGCAGTTATATGAATCTTTTTCCCTTTAAAGAAAAAAAAAAATTGGAGCTAGGGTCTTGGATCACTCAGCAAGCACTCCAGAGTCAACCTCATTCCAGTTCCTTGATAAAAACCCTCAAGAGGAAACTCTGTCAAGAGGCTTGAAACTATAAAGCTAGACTTAGTCCTGTTCATGCCAGAATTCAAATCCAACAGCCAACCGGGCTTCTGTAACCACCTTCCTGCTGTCCCTTTGGTCAATGATGGCTGAGGCCATGCTGATATTCTGAATTTGGTGAGTAGATTGTGTGTAATGCTTAATATCTTATCTTAACATTTCTCAAACAGTCATTGATGACCTAGGGTCTAACTTGTCCTGCTGAATACCTAAGAGTGAGGACGTTTTATTCCTCACAGGCATGCTAGCCTTCCCCTGAGACAGGGAAAGCTAGGACTGTAATTTTTTTCTGATGGGAATTTCAATTTCAGGCTTTTGTATTACTTCATGAAGCTGATTGGACAGGTCCAAGTCAAATGCAAAACATGTCTCAAATTCGCTTCCCCATTGAGGGAGAGCAGGTGATTACACTGCAATCATTTATTTTTGATCAAAATGAGCACATATAAACTAGAATAAAATTGTGTGTGTGTGTGTGTGTGTGTGTGTGTGTAGAATGCTGCAGAGAGAAGATGATGACTGATGCTGCAGTAAAGACATGCTGTTATTTCGATGAAATAAACTACTATCCTTAACAACAACAAAAGTAATAAAATAAAAAGAAAGAAATAAGAGACATATAAAAGAAGACAAGAAAAAAATGTATTTCATTTCTCTCTTCACTATGTAATAACTGAGAAAACAATCATCTATAAACCAAGAAAAGAAGCATCACTAGAAACCAATCATCATGGCAATATGATTAGGTTTGTAGCCCCCAGATAAGTAAAGAAGTACCTTCTTCTTTCTATCCCTGATAAGAGTGGTATTTTGTTATGCCATACAGACTGAAGACAAGGACCTCAAATAGTACAACCAGGCTGATTTACTTGCTCCTATTTTCAAAGTTTCAATCAAATTAAAAATAAACACTAGTTTGGCTCAAAGTGGCTAATCTAAAGTCTCAAATCATTCACTAACAAAATACCATTATTAGATGATGATACTATACGTTAGATGATGTTTTTGCACAGTTTAAAATTTTGCCTTCACCTCTGTTCTCTTTCCAAGCTCTATAGTTGAAAAGGGTGGCAATTCATCACTGTCCTTTGATGCTATCATATGGCCCATTGATCCATGTCTTCTTATTAAACTAGAAGGACCCATGGTACATACTTAAGGTGATTGTTCTCAACTCTGAAGAAATAGTGGATTTCCAATTACTGCTTCTATCAGGTCACATTCTAAAAATCTAGATGATTCTATTATATATTTCCTTAAAGGGAAGGTAGAAAAAAATGACACTCAAGGAGATTTATCAGTGATTATATTTTAAGAACATGTTAGAATTCATGTGCTTATAAATTTTGTAAGAAATAAAATTTCTTACTTGTTATTCAAAATAATATTCTAATATATTACCTTTCACCTCACTTTTAAAAATTAGGTTCTATAATATTTTAAAAAGAAGACTCACATTATCTATATTCTTAATTACAAGGAGCTCATGTTGCTAATATGTTTTAGTAACCCCATAAAATTACAAGGCAGAAAAGAATTAAAAGAAATATCATTGAATATCAGATGACTAAAATAGATTCTAATATTCTTAAAGAACTGCTTTTTCATGAAGCGAAAATGAAGGGAGATTGAATGTATGGGAGCTAAGAGAAAGGAGGAGTGAACAAAGGGAAACTGTGGTTAGGACGGATTGGATAAAATATTAATCTATTTTCAATAAAAATGTTCATATAAATTGAAGAAAAGTGATTTTTTGAACTGTGTTATTATTTGAGAACTTAGTACACACATACAATGTATTTTGCATGTACCCACTCTAACTACACTCTCCAACTTTTTTTCTGAAAACTCTATGGCATCCTTCTCTTCACTTCATGTTCTTTTTATTTTTAACTCAGTGATTCTAAGAAAAGTGAATTAAAAGATACAAATGAGAAATTCATTCACTAGCCAAGAATGCCTGTACAAACATCAGGGAATGTTTGAAAAACTAGTTGCTCAAAGGATTACTATTTTATGCTTTTAAAAAATTTTATATCATAGGTTGTCTTTTCTTTTGTAAAGAATAAAGGTCACTCTAAAGACAGACTTCTATGAAATTTGTTAGGAAAATATTTGAAAGTTGAAAAACTGATGATGATGTTGCAGTCATATAAGCACAGTTTACAGTGATCACAAGATTCTTATTGAGAGATTTTGCTGTGTTCTTGCTCTTATTTCTCTTTTAAAAAAATCAATACTTATGTAATATTTTATTTTTATTTAACAATGGGCTTTGTTTTCTTTGTCCAGTGTTGGTGTTTAACATTGTATTATTGAATGCTCTGGATAAACACAAGGGCTTGGTACTATTTTCATTGTGTCATACTTTTGGAAAAAACATGTTTGCAAACAAATCAATAATGATTTTATTTTCACAGTTAGGGATCATTTGGGACAGTGAAGATCTTAATACCCTCCATGGAAGCAGAAAATGAGACTGGATAAAAAAAAAAACCACAGCATGACAGTCCACACCTCTCAGTGTCAAACTGATTATATAGATCAGGAAAGTTTGGAAATGATGCTTTCATAATATTAATCTAAAAATGATAGCATATGAACATCTATGTTTACAGAATTTCTCCTTAGAAGTACAAAGCGTGATAGCAAGGTTTTCAGAATGCATACCTTCATATATGCCACAGCATATTAGATTTTACTAATCTTGCTTCAGATGTTCTTCTTTTCATTGATCCAAACCAATTGCACAATTTACCATTTATAAATATCTTTTCTCAGTGTCTAAGCCTGAGAGGAAGAACAACAACCTAGGTATCTCAGCAGAGGCAGACGTTTGAGGGTGATGAAGACACCTGGTGCTAGAAAAGCTCCCAAAAATCCACAAGGATGACCCCAGCCAAGATGCCAAGTAATAGTGGAGAGAACTTGAACTGGCCTTCTAACTACCCTACCTGTCTTCCTAGAACTTTCGTCTGGGATTTAACCCTGGTGCATAAACTGGCTTTTTGAAACCCATTTCCAAAAATAACTTGAATATCAGCCTTGATATGGAGGGGGGTGCTTAGTGCTGCCTCAACTTGTTATTCCTGATCTTGGTTGACTCCCCCTGGGAGACTTTAACCTCTGATGGAAGTATTGGGTAGAGGAAAGCTAGGCAGTGAGTGGGAGGAGGGGAGGGACTTTGGTTGATATATTAAAATAAAACTTTTAAATAAAAAATAAAAAAGAACATATGAGCCAAACAAACAAAAAAAATAAATATTTTTCCTCTTTTAGCTCTTGGGGAAAATTGTATTGTTTGGAATCTTTAGTCATAGTGTATGGGGTAGTTGCAGGCAGAAAGAAGAAAACAAAGGAAGGAGTAATTCAGCTAAAGACTGCATGTAACATTCATCTACTACCATAGTTGAGGTTACAGTAACTGCATCACAACCTACAAACAGGATCACACCAGTATTTCACCCTGATGCTATTTACCTTGGAAATAGCTTTTACAGTGGAAACTTCATACAGGTCTTTAATTCTTATTTTCTTAGTGTTATTGTTCATAAAAAATCAAAGTTATGCTGGGTAGTAGTGGGACACACTTTTAATCTCAGCATTCCAGGAGGCAGACACAGGTAGGTCCCTGAGTTCAAGGCCAGCCTGGTTGAAAGAACAAGTTCTAGAATAGCTAGCGTTACACATAGAAACTCCGTGTCTAAAAACAAATGAAACAGTGACATCAAAGTTATCCAAAGATGTCTCTATAATATCTACAATTATGTAATATGGAAACAGTACAGCATTTGGCAGGTAAATGTTTTCTTATGTCTTGACCATTGTGCTTCACTAATGTGACTTTTTCAACACTTTCCAAAAAGTTACTAATGTAATTTTGTGTCCTGAAACACAGGGAAGTAGTAGTCATTAGAAAAGTCTAGAGGGACTGAATATGCAGCCCTTTTCCCTTAAATACTATTAGGGGTTCCCTGAAAGATTACTAAGAACATTATGTCACTAGATAAGTTATTCAAATTTAATTTTTATCTGTGCGTAAGTCATTACCACAAATATGCAATACTTTTTTCACTATTATTTATTGAAATCTACTTTAAGTAGAGTAGAGTTTCTCTATAATGACCACAAGCTGTTTGCTGACATTTAAAACCCTGATTTAACTTTATGGGAATTATGGAAAGTTGCTGAATGCCTTGTGACTTAGAAACCTAAAGAAATTCTTCACTCTGTACAAAATGTATTCAGTCTCTTGTATACTTCAGTAGGCAACAAATTGATTGGTGGTGATTTATTGAGCTCTAGTATTGCATTGACTCTCCTCTATCTCTCTCTGTCTGTCTTTCTCTTAACTCTATCTCTGCCTCCCTCTCCCTCACAGTGTGTGTGTGTGTGTGTGTGTGTGTGTGTGTGTGTGTGTGTTTGTAGCTCTCGACACCCAACCTAGTCTTTTTTCCTGACCTCTTGAGTAAGAAGAAGCATTTCTGATATAATTTGAAGCCATAATTAAAGGCTGAATCAGATAATATTGAGAATATTGCTATCGTTTCATGCTTGTTACATACTATCAGCAGAGTTCTTTGTAAATAGGTCATGTATAGATTAGAATATCATTAAAATAACTCATATTGTGAGAAAGAATAATGATTCACTTTAAGTATGACTTTTGAATTTTACAGGTCATTTTTGTAACTTTGTCTTCAGAGAAATGAATTCCTCTGATAATTACTAGCTTGCTTTCAGTGATTATTAGAAAGATATAAATGTATTTATTGACATTTAAAAGTTACTCTTCTGGCATCATTATTTGCTAATGAGCTTATTTTGGAAAGTTTGAAAGCTTAGGTGAAAAAATGACATTTTATATTGTGAATAAGGTCACCTATGTTACTCATTCTACTGGAGAAAAGGAAAAAAATGCCTTTAGAAAGGTGAGGCAATTAACTACATTTGACCCGAAGCCTATATATATACACACACACATAGCTCCTTAAGGATGTTATTTGGAGTTTTAGTATTTTTTTAAATAAAATAGCAGCTTGTAGTGGGCACATGGAGATAATCACTTATTACCCATGTTGAAGTGTGTCTTCAAGTTGAATTTTAAATGAACAAATAGTCATATCTTTAGAAACAGCATATTTTTATTAAAGTGCATAAGCTACTGCTTTGGCTGTGACTCCACATCTTCAGAATCTGTTATTTTTTTTAATGATGTCTAGACAGTCTTGAGATGGCATTCTTGTGGCTGGTAATATGATATTTTCAGAGGCCCTAGATATCAACAAAGGAACTCAAATAGTGCTTATTAAGGAATGAGTTTTGAGAGAGTTGGAACAGATGTTTGAAATGGACAAATTTGTTTTGCAATGATCTTTGTTCTGTGTCACAAAAACGATTAAAATGAAGGCAGTTACACACAGAAACAGAGATTTTAGTTTTCAACTATGAACTTTTTCCCTATCAAGTGCATTAGTCTCATTACATTCATTTTCAAGTTGATTAAGATAATTACCATGCTACCATCTAAGTGGCAATGTAATTATCACATTATGATCTATTATTTCAAAAGAAGGGAGGAAGACAGCATTTCAACCCTTTCACTAGTTATTCTGGTAACTAATAGTATTCATTCTGTTTGCATTGCCTTGAGAAACAAGCAGTATTTGAAGAGGTAGAGATAAAGTATGCCATGCTTTACTAATCCAAAGAGCCCAAGTTTACTTTTGGCTCCTATAATACTGTGAGAAGTGTGCTGCATCATCCATGTAGAAGGTAGATAGCATAAAATTCACCTCTATATAAGTGTCTCAGTTTACTTGTGAATAAGGAACAATACTTGCTCATAATGGACAAAAAATTATCAGATTCCTTCTATTTTGTGATTGCTTGTGGTCAAAGGACAACAGCAAATGTCTTTTTTTTTTTCCTGGAATTACTTTTTGAGCTTTTATTTTTGTCTGTTTTTGTCTTTGCTGTATAAGACAAGAGGGAATGCCTCTTTCACTTTGCTCTTGCTACCTCCTTTGTCTCCTCAGTGTGAAATCACCTCCCCCCCATGTATTGTGGAGAGTTGTCCCTTTGCGTTGCTTGTTCCTTTATTGTGAGACCCCTCTGTTTCCTTTCCAGCATTTGTTTATATTTGTCTGCTTAAGGGTTAGGGAGGCATATAAAATCTTACTCAGGTTTGTCTGACATTTCCATATAAGAGCTGACCCTTCAGGAAATAGAACTAGGGTCTGATTCCTAACAGTCACTGTTCAACTGAGACACTGTGTGGGTACATGGCTGTAGCATGACCTACCACAGGGGTCCCCCACTAAGCACAAGATATTTGGGTCTGATACACACCTTTGCTTTAACTTGGTTTTTCTCCTAGTGTGGCAATGGACAATATGCCATGTCACTGTACAGAATCTCATATAGGAGCTCTCATGTCTCTTTTAATTAGCTGTGACCTCCATGTGAACACAGGCGAGCTGAAAAGTTTCCCGAGTGTGGTTATACTATTGGCATCATGGATGTGTGCATAAAATATGTGGGAACCATGAGAATAGTGTCTCTAGAAAGGTAAAGAAAGTGGCTTCAGAAGTAACTCTTCAGATTTCCTTTACCCCTGTTCTTCTGGTTTTAAGTGCCAGTGTGAGGTCCTCCTTCCTGGAGGAAATGATTAAGGCTCACAATAAACTCTGCCAGGAAAACTGTAACGCTAACCTTTCGACCCATGACCTGTCCACTCCACATGTTGGACAGTGAGGAGGATGATGAGGAGGTTGATGAATCAGACTAAGCTCAGTCAGGAAAGAAGAACACAGCAGCCCCCAAGTCTACTTGTGTTTTTTCCTCTTCTGCTCATCATCCATTGTGGGTGTCTATCCTTTCTCTCCCGTATCTTTGGGCAAATTTTCCTGCTCAGTCAAGTGCTTTCATCCTTCTGCCTAATTCTGCACTTTTTGTCCACAGTGACTGCTGCATTGGTGACTTCCATACTTCCCAGCCTCCATTAACTATGATGTCCCTCCTCCATCTGGAACTGGCTGCCCCTGTGCTGGCCAATTGGCATCTATGATGCCCTAACTACCTGCTATGGCCTTTCCTGTGAATGTGAGCTCTTTGGCAGACCTAGCTCTAATGGGAAAAGCAGCTAATGAGTCATTCTCTAATTTTCCATATTTTGAATAAGTTTTGAAGAAGTGGGCAATGCATTTGCAGACTTATTATGATTGGTACCATGAAATGAAAGCTGTATGAGACCCAGCTGCTTTCCTTAACTTATGCTTATGCTGATCACACAGAATCTTAAGTGCAGACCAATATACAATATACAAGTGCCAATGTCATGTCACTAAAACACTGGTCAATGTCCCTAAAGACATCACCTTGGTACATTGTATGGATGATTTATTGCTGGCATATTCTAATTCAGCCTATTTTCAACATGAGGTAAATTAATGGTCCATGATTTAATCTTGTTAATATTGACAGTGGCTCCAGATAAAGTTCAGTAAGTGTCTCTCTTCTCCTTTTTTGAGATTATTGCTGAGGATATTTGTTCTCTATCCTTTAAATTAGATGTAGAAAATAAATATTTATTAACATAATTACAATTATGTGGGGCTGTAAACTAGCATAAATCCTACTTTCCTAGAACAAGAGATGAGGTATTTGTTTTTACCTTATATAGCTCCACATGCCCATCACAGAACATAGAGCTTATCCTGGAAGGAAAGGATGTATTGCAAATCATACTTACATATCATCCACTGCCAGCATACAGCACCATGGGCTTGAGCTTCCCCTGTTAGCAATTATACTCCAGAAAGCTAGAGAATTTTGGGAGGTACTTTGGCAATCTGGCCTCTTCCTGTGGATTTCTCAGGCCCACTATTATTTACATAAAATGATTTCCAAGTTTGACCAAATGTTCCACTTGGAACTGAAGGCACAGTGTTAGCTTGAAGTACTTACAGCAGAGAGTCAGGTAAACTTACCCTTCCATTTCCTTTAAGGAATACTCAAACATTATAAGGCTTACTCCATTTCCTTTCCTAAGATCATTGCTGGATTCATTGGCACAGTTGATAATCATTTTCCAAAACGTAAAATCTTGACAGAGCTCTCATCTCATGACAACCCTGTCCATTCAGTCCCCTCCTTCTAACTCATCCCACATGCAATTCTAGCTTTTTCAGAAGCCAGTGAAGCAAATTATGGCATTCTTATTCAAAGTCAAGATAAGGCAGATATTTGTGATTCTAATCCCTGATTCTGTGAAACTGGGAGAGCTTTTATACCTTTTAAAGGTTTTAGTAGAATGTCAAAATGAGCCTGTTGATATGTTTTTCAGAGTTAATATGCAGTCCAAGCTATTTGAATGTTGGCCTTTTCAAGAATAAAGAATACCCTTAAGCCTAGAGCTAATACTTCTAATACAGGATGTATTGAATCAAACAACAGAATTGTTATTTCATATTAGGTTTTATTCCAAGTTACCAGGGATACAGGCTAAAGAAAATGAGATAGCTGACACCATTAAATTAACAGCTGCAGTTGACTTGCAAGACCAGGCTAGAGCGCTGCATCAGGAATTCCATATGTCTCCTTAGAATGTACAGAGATTACTCCCAGAATTGCCAATTTCTCAATGTTTTACCTATCTAGAACCTGCACCACTTGTACACCACATGCCTCTTTAGAGCCCTACAGAAGGTGGAGCTGAACCAGTGAGGTCTGATACCTAATGGTCTATGGCTGACAGATGTGATACATTATGATTCACTTGGTAACCTTAGATATGAAGTTGTAATTATTGATACTTGTTCTGGGTTTGTGTATGTGCTATCATTTCCTGGAGAAAAGGCTTCTAAGGGTATAAGGGCAATTAAGTCAACCATGGCCATGGTAGTGCCCTGGACCATTAAGACTGATAATCATCCCACTTATATGTCACAATAGTTCAATGAATTTTTAGGTTCCTGGAAGATATCTCAGTCAACAGGCATCCCTTGTGGTAGACAGGGACAAGACATCATAGAGAGAACTAACGGAACCATTAAACAGCTCTTGGCAAAGATATTGTCACCAGAAGCTAAGAGAGATCCTAACCTGTCTCTGGTGGAAGGTCTCTTACACAGTTTCTTCAACTTTGATGAAGCTGAATTGAGTCCAGCATATAAGCATTGGATCTATTTGCCTAGGGATATGCCACTGCCACTGATTAGAAGGACAGATCTCATTTTTCCCAATGGCAATCACCTGCCTCCCTGCTATCCTGAGGGTGAAGCTACACTTGTGTTTTCCTTCAGATTGCCACCATGCTAGTATGCATATCCTGCAGAGATGTTTCTCCATGAAAGAAATGCCAGAGGAGTGAATGTATTTTTTTTTTCTTGTTGCACTAATTCTCCCTATTTTTGCTGAGGATTTATTGGGCCTTGTACCTTTGTCCCCATTTTGTTCCCCATGATTATTGACTTTCCTGCATTCTCAAGTTTACTTACTACTAATATGAGCTTGGAACTGCCCTTTATGGACCTGATAACTACAACAAAAAAGATAAAGAATACATGGTTCATAGAAAAGGTACCTTGCTTTATCCTAGAGACCTATTTTAATGATCCCAGTGTAAATTTATATAAGATACCTCAGGAGATTTTCATAGTACCTTCACCAATGGAACTATGTTGGACCCCTTTCCTATATTAAAATCTCAGTGTAACCCCGTAAGGTAGTTCAGCCACCATTTGATTGATATGCAAATATGCCCAGATTTTTTTTTTTCACCTTTGCAGGTCTTCTTGTTTTTTCAAAGCTTTATCTCAAATATAAGAAGGCAGTTGGCAAAAAAAAAGCTTTCCAACCAGCTTTTCTATAAGAATGTTATTTCTTATTCATAATCTATCTACCGCCTCTTAATACACATACACTGATAACAATAGAAATCGCAGCAACAAGATTAATCATCTTTCATCACATTTGTTTTTCAGTATGTGAATGTGATTTGTAAATTGGCCAGAAAGCAAGGATACAGAATATAAAGACAAGAAAAGAAAGAGGAGGAGGAGGAGAAAGAGGAGGAGAAGAAAGAGAAAGAGTAAAACAAAGGGAAGGAAGAGGAGGAGGAAGAGGAGGAGGAGGAGGAGGAGGAGGAGGAGGAGGAAAATGTACCATATTGCTGAAGACACCATTCTTTAGAATCAGAGAATTCAATCTAGACTGACCTGAAAGCCTAATTCCCAAGGAATAACTCTTATTGTACTGGAGGGTTCTATACAAATTGTTAAGGGGAGAAAGTACTAATCTGAGCTAACACTATTAACTAAGACCCACAGCAAATGCTGGTACAGCAAGGTATTTCAGGAAGTGTGATAGTGGCAATTATATTCTAGAGATAATCTAAAGACATCTAATTGGATTTCAGGCCCTCAAAGTAGGAAATAGTTCATGACTAGTATTGCCAACTTTGCTTATTATATGCTGCTGATAAGACCATGCAGAAGAACTTGTTTCTGACACATTCTTAAAGCAACATAATTTAAAATTGCATTCTAAATAGTTATTCTATATTCACAGATACATTTCATCAAACAGGTTTCGTTTTGCACCAGGCAGAGACCACATAGGAATCTGCCACAATTCAAAATGCAGAAAATAATTGACTATGGAGTGACAAGTTCAAATTGATCTATCTGCAAAACAATCCTACACAGAAAAGTAAAGTTTGTAAGAGACAAGAGATCAAGACATGTATTCTGAGATAGTGTTTTCTATATATGACAAGGAACCTGTGCCTATGAAATCTCAATATTATTCTCACCCAAATAAGGCTTAAATATTAGAGCAGCGACCTTTGCAATGTGGATTGTAAAAATCTTTCAAAGTCTACCTCTCATTGAAAAACTACAGGCAATTAATAGCAGATTAAAGAGAAAAAAATAAGTATCCAAGGAACAGACTTTTGATATTTATTGATAAGTTATCCACTCTCAAGTGGTCAAGCCTAAACACATATGCATTAGAGCCACACTAAATGAATTAATAAGATTATATATGTATATATTATGTTATATTAAATATGTAAAATATTATTACACATATATTCACTATATATTAATTAAAGAATGATTAGCCACATATTGAGAGGGCACATTGGACTAGTTGGAAATCAGAGAGAAAGGGGAAATGCTGCAAATACAATATTCAAAAGAAGAGAGAAAGGAATGAAAACTGACCTTGCATATGATTCCAGTTGTTGTGCTAAATATTTCCTTTTGTTACAGAGCTACAGATTCTAAGTAAGATAAAGAACAGATGGAAATTAAGCAAACAAATCACAAAGAGAAAGAGGACTGTCTTGGAGGCTAATGGAATCTAACTTATTTTACCTTCCTAACTATATTGCATCATGAAAGCAAACACACAGCAAGATCTCAGCAGTTACATTCTGAATGAAGAGATTTCTGCTACATAAAATGTTATGTTATCAGTAGATTTTCTAAAATAACTTCTTTAAGTTTATCCTGAATATATTCTTGCTTATTAGTTTCAATCAATGAATGTACATGATAACAAAAAGGAAGTCTGTGACTTGAGTGATGATAAAAGACAAATTTTCACTTTATATTTTTCTGCCATTCACTGTTTATTTTATAGCTACTTCTGATCATTTGTCTTTATTGGGCACTTCAAATTTAGTGCACATTTATAACCATTACATAATTTACTAGTGATTACTTATTTTAATAAATAGTTATACTCATCCAAGAAATTTTTATTATGAAAATTGATAATTTTTTTTTGAAATTTGTAATGTATTCTCTTTTACATCACTAGGAAGGGAGTCTGAACAAGGGGATGCATGGATAAAAAATATGACTTTATTCATAATAAAAAAGAAATCATTAAAATAATTTCTCCAAATGTTGCAAAGCACTTACAAAAATATTTTTCTAAGTGTTTAAAGACCAAGAAAGCCTGGGAGTTTGTTTCAATGGATGAAGTGAGTACTGTGCATGGGTGAGAACCTGGATTAGGCTTCCCAGCACTCACACCATGTCAGCCACAGAAGAACATACCTGTCATATCAGCTTTGGGGGAGGCAGAGCCAAAGCAGATGTGCTGAACATCCAGTGGAAATTAACTGGTGAATTTCTGGTTCAGTATTAAAATATATCTCAAAACATTTTGTGTACAGTAATAGAGGCAGGCATTTGAACATCAACATGCACAGGAATAGATGTTCCCCTGACACATAAGCACATACAAAGAAAGAATGGAAATGAGAGAAAAAGGAAAGAAAGGAAAGGACCCAGCTATACCACCAGCTATGCTTGTTTTAAACTCTTTTAGTATTATTTTTATTTATTTTATATACCAACCATAGTTTCCCCTTTCTCCTTTTCTCCTGTTCCCTTCCACCAACTCTGTTCTACCCTCCCCCACTACTCAGAGAGGGTAAGGCATGCTGTGCTAATCAAGTCTTCATTTCTGGACCACCCTATTTTCAGGACTATTGAAAATAATTATAAGTTATAAAATTCTGTCCTGTTTTTTATTTCCCAAGGTTTTACATTTTATTTTATTTTCATTTTTTGTCTTTCTAGGATCTGCTTTAGTAAAAACTGAAGAGAAGATTTTGAAAACTGTACATCAGAAAATGTTTTTTTTTTACCATTTTTATTAGAAAGCTTAAATGCATTAATACTTAATTGGAAATGACCACTTTTTCACAAAATTGAAAAAACATATTCTAACCTCCTTACAATCCTTCCAATTGTTTTGGATTTTATATGATCAACTTGTTTTGCTCAGCTTCCTATACAATATCACAATGATGAACACAAAACTTTGAAACAGCCAGCCTTTAATGTGCTAAAGATACACTTTCTACCTTGATATTGATCCTTTCATTACTGAATCTGTTGCAGGCTTTTTCTGCAAAATCTCATTCCATGGCATAGGCTCTTCTTATTTGTACATCATGTATAATTCCATGTGGAAACATTGTCATAATCACCACTGCCTCAACTTTGTTAATCAGTATTTTCCAAGTATCTACTACATTTTATTTATTTTTCTCATGAACTTTCTCAGAACTTCTCTGACTACATTCTAGGTCATTGTACATGTTAAAATATGTTTTTGTCTTTTCTTATTTTTATTAATTATTTGGTGTACACCATCAAACTCAGTTATCAAACCTCTCAGCTTCATACCCACTCTCATGATCTCCCCATTTAAAAAAAAAAAAAAAAAGGTCCATTCATGCTGCTCATTTACTTACTGGAGCATAATTAAACTCCCTGTGGCCAGCCCCTTAGACAGAACAAGTCTTTCCTCACCCCTGCCAGAGGCCATCAATGCAGAAATGAAGCACTGTGTCATTTAGCTATGTTCTAGTCTTAAGCTCTTGTATACAATGACATCTTTTCTTTCTAATTCCACTAATGAGTGAGTACATCCACTGCTTATCTTTCTGGGTTTGTGATAACTTGCTCAGGATAGGATATCATTTTTTCTTACTGCTGAGTAGTACTCCATTGTATAGATGTACAACATTTTGTTTATCCATTCCTCAGCTGAGGGGCATCTAGGTTGTTTCCAGGTTCTTGCTATTACAAACAAATCTGCTTTGAAATAGTTGAGCTAATGCCTTTGTAGTGTAAATGTGCATCTTTAGGGTGTATGTCCAATAGTGGTATTGCTGGATCCTTGGGGAGATCGATTCCAGTTTTCTGAGAAATTGTCATTCTGTATTTCAGAGTGGCTGAAGAATTTTGCACTCCCACCAACAATGGAGGGATTGCTCCACATCTTCAGCATAGGCTGTCATCTGTGTCTTTTATCTTAGCCAATCTGACAGTATAAGGTGGTATCTCAAAGTTGTTTTGATTTGCATTTCTCTGATGGCTAAAGATGCTCAGCACTTTTTCAAGTGCCTTTCAGCCATTTTTAATTCTTCTGCTGAGAATTCTCTTTTTAGTTATGAATGCCATTTTTTTAAACATTTATTTATTATACAGTATACAGAAGAAGGCACCAGATGTCATCATAGATGATTGTGAGCCACTATGTGGTTGCTGGGAATTGAACTCAGGACCTCTGGAAGAACAGTCAGTGCTCTTAACCTCTTAGCCATCTCTCTAGCCCCATTTTTAATTGGGTTATTAAGAGTTTTGGGCTCTAGTTTCTTGAGTTCTCTATTTTAGAGATCAGTCCTCTATCACTTATAAAAAAAAATACTTCCATGTAATAGATTGTTCTATTTCTGAAGTTGAACTTCTTTTAACTATCTTAAAATATAGGTTTTATGTTAAGTTTTCTTATGATTCTAACTATTCTCTTTTCTCCAATTCTACCAGCCCATTCAGCTCTTTTTATTATTTCTTTTGTTTCTTCTAACATTAAAGCCATTTTTCAATCTTTTGTCTCTGAATTTAACTTTTAAGTAAAAATGTAAAGATACAATTGACAAGAACATTGTATATGTGAGAATCTGTGTATTTGTCTATGAAGCAAACTATGTACCACTCAAAGTGACCAGGTATATGGAATTCTAAGGATTTTTTAGTTAAGTTGTCTATATGTAGAATATATTTTCTTATTCTCTGTAAAATATTGGCATTTACTGCTTCTAAAAGATTAGTATATGTGTAGAGACAATGAAAAAAATGTTTCATTAAATTGTCTGTTTTCTGAAACTAAAATTTAGACATTGACAGAAATCACTTTAAAGACATTTTTCTTTTTTATTATTATGAATAAAGAAGTCACATTTTCTATCCTTGTATATCCTTATTCAAGGTCCCTTCCCCCTCCCACCACATCAGGTCATTCTCTCTTCTCCACATCTCCCCATTCTCCCAATGGGCAGGTGGTCCCAAGGTCCCACGGTCCCAATATTGTTTAGACATTTTCTTTGTTTCATTTTTTTGTACTTTTTAAACTGAAATAATTTTTAGCCAATACATTCAGATTATAATTTTCTCTCCTACAGCTCATGCCAGATTCTCCCCAACTCTATCCACACAAATTCACATTGCTTATTCTTCATTAGCAAATAAACAGACCTCTAATAATAATCAAAAATATATAAAATAAAAAGTAATCTCAATTGAACAAAACAAATAGAAAATGCAAAAAAAAGCCACAGAAAAATATATAAACATATAAACACAGAGACACACACATTTACACAAAAAATCCCATAAAGACACAAAATCAGAAAATATTATATGTAAGTACAAATATTTGTCGGACAAAATTTTTCCAAGATAAAACATAATGGGAAAAAATTCCTTCATAACACAAACAGTTAACTATCTGGTGTTGAACACCAAATGATGAGCCTGGGACTTGGCCCTATGTATGGTTTGTATCCCCAGTAAGACTCAATTGGAAAAACTTTTTTTTCAAAGAGTTCTTCCTTGGTGATAGCTTCTGTGTACTGGAATAAGGACTGTGTCTTCTGATCTTCTCAGGTCTGGGATGTCATTAGGCTTATCCCAAGGCAGGCCATGTTCACACTGCCACAGTGTCTATGAAGAAACTTTTTTTAGTACTTTCAACTTTGATTACTTTTCCTGTGCACTGTGTCTATATCTTCTTTAAAATTCAGTGTTTCTCCACCTTGGACTGACACCTTGGAGCCCATTCCCTCTAGAGGATCACCTGACCCAGTCATGATGTTGGGGTGAGGAAAGTGGATCTGCCAGGAGTGGATGCTGAACTAAGCCTCCTTGGGACTTTGGGACCTCCTGCCCTTGCTGGGGAGGAGATAAGGAGATGAGGAGAAGAGAGAGTGACTGGGAGGGGTGGGAGGGGGAAGGGAATTTGAAGAAAGCAATGAATGGAAAAAATATGACTTTATTCATAATAAAAAAGATATAATAATATAAAAATTCAGTGTTTCTCACACAGATATACTGCAGTCATTTGAAAATAAAACTTTGCTTCACTAGTAATATTTACTACCATTTTCCTTAGATTTCCTCATTTCGGAGATGGTGGCAACATTTCTCCCAATTTTTGTGAGAGAGTTAGAGAAATATGTAGCTTAAATAAAATCTCATCTTAAACACAAATGACAAGTTTATATTAGTAATGCAAAGAGTTGGAAAATGGCCTGCTACACTATTTGTGAGGAATGAAGATGAAAAGTTACTACCAGAAAGCAGGGTGTACTTCAATAACATGGACTTGGTTTAAACCATTTCATCTTTGGGTTCCAGTCAAGGAAGTGCTCTTAGAACACTATAAAACAGAGATGACTGTCAAGAGACGGTACTGGATGCCCTCAGCAAAAGACAGTTAAAGCTAACACAGAGCATCAGCAAGAGAAAAAACATATTGATCTCTAAAATGAGGAGAATAAAATTCTTCATCATCTTATTCAGATCTGAATATTGAGATATTCAGATGCCTAGAAGAGCCATCCATATCGCTATATTATTGTATACTCTTGAGATTTAAAAATGAGAGAAGAATGTAAATAAATCAAGAATGCCAATCACAAAATATCCAAACTGCACTTTATTTGTAATTTTCTAATACCCACCATCATATGTTTGAGAGAAACAAAAGAATATCCATCTAACTAAGTTTATATCAATCTTTAAAAATGATAATTAACATAGTATGTGCCAGCCAAGGCTAAGCCCTGTTTTCCAAGGCTATAATATTTACCAATACTCTCTGGAAGTGTAATTTTAATATAAATTATTAGAGGTAAATTAAGAGGGCTTTCTAATGAGCAAAATTTTAATTTTTCAACCTGTAAACCTTACCTTGAGTTATAGACATTTTCCAGTGGGATCTTCTTATGGATGTTGCAATGAGGAGATCATCCTGAGTGGGCACCCTATCAAATAACCATATGAGAGAAACATGGGATAGACAACATAGGGTAAAAAGCAAGTAGTATAAATATATACATGGAGATTAAAGTGATGCAGCTCAGCATGAGACACCTGGAGCCCCCAAAAGCTTAGAAACAGATTCTCTCAGAGAGCTCAGGATGACTTTGTCAGAGAACTTGAGTTTGAATCTCCATTTCTAAAATTGTAAGAAAATGATATATGATTTTCTCTCTTGAATAAAGAAGCACTCATATCATTATAAAAGAGGTATAAAATTACAAGTGGCCTTAACATTTACATCACTGTGTAACAAAGACAAAGAAGCATAGACCCTGTCATTTTTGCCCTGCAGCAAGTCATTGTCACACTAAGACTTGTCTGCAAGTGATCCTACAGTGAAAAGGAAGCTCTCATATGGCTTGAAACCATGTTTATTCAAATTCTTACTAGTATGAATTAGATTAGGGAAGTCTATGTTCCTACAATTTTGCAGTCCAGGGAACACTATTTTAGAAGACCAATATGTGGTGATCCCAATTTTTGCTTTTAATTTTATAAATTTTCAACTCTTGTCATCCAATTCTTTGTGTGTTACTGCTCTGATTGGCTCTTTTCCAGGTCTGTCCTCATTCAGATAATATACTGACACAACCCCAGTCTTCTGTTTTTCCTTCTAGTCACATCCTTCAAATGACTGTCTGTAGATCAGTTCATCTGAAGCCATTGGTCACCCTGGGAGGTGTTCAGTTCTAGTAGGAAGATGATCCTGATTGCAAACATCTTATCTCTGTGGACTGTCTTAAGATTTGATTTAGGACTTGTTCTATTCCTTCAGCTTAAAACAAAACAAAACAAAACAAAAAAACCTGCTGGTGAAGACAAGGAAGAAGTACATTAGGACATTTCAGGTGTCAGAATCATTTTCTCCTGCACTTAGGCTATTTTTTTTTATTAGAGTGACTAAGTACATGTCTTTATTTGTAGGTATCTTGTTACACTTTAGTATATTTGTTCTACACTAGTTAATTATGTCTTATGGTATGATCATTTTTCTCCAAATAGAATCTCTATATCTTTTCTTGTATGAATTCCAGTTTAAATAACAAATTTCCTTCTATGGAAAATGACTGAATGTCCTCAAAATAGCTTACTTTAATTTTTGTTGAGGTAAATAAGCTTAACTTGACATATTAAAATGATATTTATTAAATTTATCAAGATTCTTGACCATTTAAAGAAGTTATCTACTGATGAAAAATGTATTATTTGATTTTAGAAGACAACATGACATTTAGAAAATGTCTAAATAAATACCCTTAATGAAAAATTTTGGCTATATTTAACTCTAGGCAAAAACATTGGCAAGTTTGTTGTCATATCAGTAACTGAATTCAGTTATAAAAAACATTTTATCTACTTATTTTTCCTTTCTATTACACTTTACATCTCATTTTAATGTACAGATATGCTTGCATAATACATTAAATGCTTTTTTGTTAAAATAGAATTTGTCATTTTTATGTTTCAGACCAGCATTATGCAGAGATACAATGAGATCAGAAGAATAAGGCCTGATAGATCTGTAGGTTTTTACACATGATGAGATCAAAATTGTTTGAAATAATTTCAGAGTCTGACACAAATAAACTTTTATTCACAAAGAATTAATGGCGAGGGGAAAGAGGGCAGGCATGTGTGGTGATATATATTTAATAAAAATATTCTGCAGTATCAGAGGGCAGAGACATCTCATCAGCCTTGTTGTTTTTTAAGACAGGGTTTTCTGTGTAACAATCCTGGCAATCCTGGAACTTGCTTTGTCAAAGACTAGACTGGCCTCAAAATCACAGAAATCCTTCTGCTTCTGCCTCCCAAATGCTGGGACTAATGGTATTCACTTCCACTGTCTGGCTATTAGGCCATGAACTCACAGAGATCCAGATGGATGTCTGTCTCCCAAATGGTGGAATTAAAAGTGTGGGTAACCACCCTTTACCTTGATGACTTGGCTGCGGGTGGCACTGATCTCTGATATTCCAGACTATTTTTATTAAATGCATATCACCACAAGCAGGAAATTATGTGAAGCAGTTAATGTGAATGTCCAGGCTTTGAAGAATACCTGACAATTCTAGAGTGGGAGCCATGGGAATTTTGAGGCATAAATCAGGGCATAAAGGACCCTGTGCTAACTAAAGGTTTTCCCTTGAGAATTACTTTTTTTTTAATCTAAAAAATGCCAATTAATTTTCTAAATGATGGAAACAGTCAAAATTACTTCCTAGCTCTGATGACTCTAAGCAAAAGCAATGACAATCAAGATACTATAATCCCCAAAATACAGTAGTACCTTGGCAATAACCAACTATTCTCTAAGTGAACTTAAGATTTGTTCAACAAGAGGAAAATTATATCTCTATTACAAACCTAGATAACTACCCAGGTCTAGTGAATTCTTCCCTATTGGAATAGAACCTTATTAAACTGACTTAACCCCTTATTCAAAGTGTTTGTCTTACACCCAGATGTAAGTGTAATGGTCACCTCTTATCATGTAAACTTCACTTTGTAGCAGAAGGAGGCAATTACAGATGAATCAATACACAGATGTGGAGCCTAGTCCCTATAAGTATATGTTGTTAAATAATCCTCTTGTACACTATAATGATTTGTCAGTGGAATTAGTTTTGTAAAATGCTGATTGGCCAGCAGCCAGGCATGAAGTATAGATGTGAAGACCAAACTAAGGATGATGGGATGAAGAAGGGTGGACTTAACAGTCCCAAGCCAGATGCAATGGAAGCAGGAGATGAAGAATGCCATGCTAATGTAGGTGCTGCAAATGGACAAAACATAAATAAAGCATGTGGTTAACTTAAGAAGGTAACAGCTATTTGTAATACATCTAAGCTATTGGCCAAGCATTTATAATTAATATAAACATCTTCATGGTAATTTGGAAAGTTGCTTCAGGGAGTTGGGACAGGAAAGGTCCATTTACTAATATATCTATAAAACCTTGCACATATAAGGCTTAGAGAACATTTTATACAAGATGGAAAAGATTGTAAAAGTCAGCACATCAGTATGTTTGATGATGGACTGTCTCTTTTTAACTTAAGAATCTAGATTCACCAACCTGACTGCCTATATTTGAGCATAACAAGGTCAACAACAATAGACTTGCTAATTCTGATAATGAAAAGCCTAGGTCTCATCAAAGCATGAAAAACTACTAGCAACTAAGGAATGCTGAGGTCAGATGAAATAGTCTTCCTCAGGGAAAAGTATGTAGAATGACTATCCAATATCAAATGACCAAACTTTAAAACATATATTCAAATGATACAGAGTGATAAGATTTGTGTTTATGAATATATATGTTGTGATGCTTAATGAGAAAATGAGACCACAAGAGTTGGACTGAGTCCCAATGGCAAAGCTTTATGTAAACTTTAAACCTCTAGGCTTTCCACAAAAGAAGGATAGAAAACCCCACCAAAACAGAGAGATTGGGTTTTGCAGGGTGGTTTAAATTGGTCAGGAGAGTAGTATATAAAACATTAAGAAAAAAATCACAAACATCACAAGCAAAAAAAATTAGGCAAGCAATATTTTCCCAGAGGTTGACCACTGTCCCTAGTATAGCAAAAGGGTGTGTACATGCTCTGCAGCAGAGATAAGGTGTCAAAAGTCCTCTGAAAGATACAAACCCTTCACTTTCCCTTTCCCTGGAGGGGTTGGGTTTCATCAGGGTCATTCACCCTGTGTTGAAGATAACTTCACCTTGGACCAGCATTACGTTTGCATATATGTATACATAATACCTGCAATAGCAATTAATGAATAAAGAGGTCATGAATTTGAAAGAGAAGAAACAGGAGCATGTCTGAAGAATTAGAAGAAGGAAAAATGATGCAATTATAAGATAATATAAAAATATTTTAAAAAAGTTTTTTAAAAAAATGTGTTTCCAGTTTGTGAATTCACTGGATATGAATTTGAGATAATAGGAGCAGAAAATTTTAGAGCAAACATTATGTCCCTGAGCATTAAAATACAGTTTGTAATTTTGATTAAAAAAAATTAGAGCCTTGTCTTCAGACTTTCATGTTATAACTAAATGTATTTAAGTAGACATTTAAGAAGCTACTAAAATGATGGACCCAAATTCTAACACTACTGGAGGATGACGATTGGAACTGAGATTTTCTAGAACCTGTCTGATGAGTAAAATTTTAAAGAACCTATTTCCATCAAGATTTCTGTCCCTAGGCTGCATGTATTATAGAATCTCTGCTCTTGGTGTATAGGAATAAGTGGCACATAGTATGAGATACTACCATTATTTTTAAACCACTAGTTACTTTGATTTTCATCCAAATGAAAATTATGCACATGGACAAGACTTGATTAGGTAAAGTGTATTTATGACAAGAGTACCTAGGTTCTGTTTGCTGTTATCCTCAAAAACTCATCATTTGGGATTTCTGGCACAGAAAACAAGAGCAAAAATTCTGCTTACAGACAATAAATCTTTGAAAAGGACACAGTCTGAAATGAAATGACAAACCTGGACAAACTCAGACTCCAGCCTGCTGTATATGTTTGGACAGGATATGTTTAACCTACACTGGAACTCTTTACTCTTAGAAACTTTTTACACTAAATTTACATTGCTTGAAAATTCTATGTCTGCAGCCATTTGTTTAGCAACAACAGAAACTAATGGATGAGGTTCCCATGGTAGGACCTAAGTGTTTTCTACACAGTGTTACTGTTCCTGTGAAAAGAAAACCACACAATATGTTCATTTTGGGGGAAGTTGACTCTTCTTTTAAATCAGTTTTCTACTTATCTAGACTTGAGACAAGCATTTTGAAAGTAAAACATCAGATTGCAGCTTGCCCTAGCAGACAGGACCTAGGGTTTGGCAGTGAGGAGCTCCTCCAGCCACACCTAAAAGAGGAAAGCTTACACAGCCAGTCCCGCCTCCAACAGTCAGCAGAGAAGGACCAAGGACTTTGAAATTCAGACCCCATCTAGAGGTGAGCAGATTCCAGCACTCGGACCACCCTTCCCAGGAGTTGATCTCTGGGACCAGGGTCAATTCATACAGCCTGATCTCAGCTTTCCCTAGCAGACAGGACCCTGGTGGTGAGGGGCTCCTCCAGCCACACCTAAGTCTGCTCCTCACATAATAATAAAGCAACACAACATACAAAAAAAAATTAAGAGGTACAAAAGAAAAGGGCCAACTTACTTATAAAGGCAGACCTAGCATATTAACACCTGACTATTCAAAGAAATGATAAAAACAAGAAGAACTTCATCAGAAGTTATATAGACACTAAAAGAGCATGGCTGCCAAGCTAGACTACTATACACAGCAAAATTATCAATCACCATAGATGGAGTAAACAAGATATTTCATGACAAAGTCAGACTGAACAATACCTATCTACCAATATGGCTATTCAGAAAGCATTAGAGGGAAAACTCCAACCTAAGAATCCCATATACACTCATGATACCAAAAACATTCAATAATCCCACAGAAGAAAAGCCCCAGAGAATGAAAATACATACAAGCTGCCTCCAAAAATAGCAGGAAATATCAATCAGTGGCTATTAACATCCCTTAATATCAATGGACTCAACTCACCTATAAAAAGACACACACTAACAAAATGGATACAGAAACAGAAGCCATTTTTCTGCTGCATACAAGAAACACACCTCAACCACAAACACAGACACAGGCTCAGAATAAAGAGTTGGAAAAAGATTTTCCAACCAAATGGCCTTAAGAAACAAGCAGGGGTTGCCATCCTAATATATAAAGAAGTAGACTTTAAGCTAAAAGTAATTAAAAGGGACCAAGATGACCATTACTTATTCATCACAGGAAAAATTGGTCAAGGGGAGATTTCAATCCTGAATATTTATGCCCCTAATATAAAGGTACCTACCTATGTAAAAGAAACACTGCTAAAGCTAGAATCCCACATCAATTCTCACACCCTAATAGTGGGATACTCCAATACCCCACTTTCACCCCTGGAGAGGTCAACCAGACAGAGACTCAACAGAGAAATAAGGTGTCTAATAGAGGTTAAGATGCAAATGGTTTTAATAGATATCTACAGAAGCTTCCATCCAAATACAAAGGAATATACATATTTCTCAACTCCTCATGGAACTTTCTCTAAAATTGACCACATAATTGGTCATAAAGCAAATATCAACAGATACAAAAAATGAAAAGAATCCCTTTTAACATATCAGACCACCAGGGCCAAAAGTTAGAATTCAATAACATCAAAAATCACAGAAAACCTACCAACTCATGGAATTCTACCAAAAGCAATCTACAGATTCACTTACTGCCCATCAAAATCTCAACACAATACTTTACAGATCTTGAAAGAACAATACTCAGCTTCATTTGGAATAACAAGAAAGCCAGTATTGCCAAAACAATTTTGCTCAACAAAAGAGCCTCAGAAGGCGTCACCATCCTCATTTCAAGTTATACTATAGAGCTACAGTAATAAAAACAGCCTGGTACTGCCATAAAAACAGACTTGTGGATCAATGGAATTGAAGTGAGGATCCGGGCATTAACCCAAATACCTTTGGACACCTGATCTTGGACAAAGAGGCCCAAAATATTCAATGGGGAAAAGCTAGTATCTTTAACAAATGGTGTTGGCATAGCTGGTTGGTAGTGTGTAGCAAAATGCAAACAGATCCAAGCTTCTCACACTGAGCAAAACTCAAATGCAAGTGGATCAAAGACCTCAACATAAACCCAGATGCTCTGAACTTGATAGAAAAGAAAGTGGGAAATACTCTTCAACGAATTAGCACAGGCAACTACTTCCTAAATATAAGAACAGTGGCACAGACACTAAGAACAACAATCAATAAGTAGGTCCTCCTAAAATTCAGACGCTTCTATAAAGCCAAGGATACTGTAAACAGGACAAAACAACAGCCTGCAGAATGGGAAAAGAATTTCACCAACCCTACAAGTGATAGAGGAATGATCTCTAAAATATATAAAGAACTCAAAAGACTAGAGAAACCAAACCTTGAATAACCTAATCAAAAAATGGGGTTCAGAACTAAAAAGGGAATTCTCATCAGAAGAATTACAAATGGTGAAAGGCACTCAAAAAAGTGCTCAAGTTCTTTAGCCATCAGAGAAATTTAAATCAAAACAACTTGAGATATCACCTGATACCTATCAGATTGGTTAAGATAAAAGACACAGGTGTCAACCTATGCTGGGGAAGCTGCAGAGCAAGGGGAACACTCCTGTATTGTTGGTGGGAGTGTGGGCTTGTTCAGACACTCTGGAGTGCAGTATGGTGGTTTGGGAATTGGGAATCAGTCTTGCCAAGGATCCAGTAATACCACTTCTGTGTGTATACCCTAAAGAAGCACATTCGCACTTCAAAGAAGTTCATAGCAGCATTATTCGTAATACAAAAGCCTGGAAACAACCTAGATGTCCCTCAATTTAAGAATGGATTAACAAACTGTGGTACATCTACACAATGGAATACTACTCAGCCATAAGAAAAAATGATATCTTAAAATTTGTAGGCAAATGGAATGATTTGGAGAATGTCCTCCTGAGCAACGTATCACAAACCCAGAAGGATAAGCAGAGGATGTACCCACTTATTAGTGGACTCTAAATAAAAAACAAAAGGCAAAGCATGTCCAGGCTGCAAACCACAACCACTGAACTGCTTGGGATCTGGGACACCTTGGACTGGCACCTTGGATTCTACTTCCTCTAGATGAACACCTGAATTGGTCTTGATGCTGGAGTGAGGAAACTGGATCTGCCAGGTGGATGCTGAACTAAGCCATATTGGGACATTGGGACCTTGGGACCTCCTGCACTTGTTGGTGAGAAGATGGGGAGATGTGGAGAGGAGAAAGTAACTGGAGTATGTGGGAGGGGGAAAGGACCTTGAACATGAATAGAAAATGTGACTTCATTCATAATAGAAAAAGGAAAAAAAAAGGAAGAAAGTAAAACATCATCTAACTTATTTATATTAGGACTGCACTGTAAGGCAGTGTCACCTATGAAATGAAAAGACAGATAATCTGTTTGCATCCCACAAGGATCATTAGGGAGCTTACTCTCCATGTAAGTGCTGTTTGACAAGTACAGAACTAAAATCCTATTTCTGTGATTAAAATATTCAGAAAAGTAGGCTTCATGGTTGTCATGTATTTGTGTGCATCTCTATCTTGGATGACATTCTCAGGGACAATAATTTGTAAGTATATTTAATATAAGCAAAAAATATTTGAGACTTCATTCTTTAGTTTGACTTCTAGACAATAATTATTAATATGTAAAAAAGCTCTGTGTTACAGATTATTATAACTATACCATTTGAGGTCATTACAATACTGCAAAACATTTCATACATTTGATTTTTACATGTACATTTGTATACAGCTGCAAATGAATTTAGATAAATTTCCTAAAGTAAAAGATTAAAAATCAAATTTTAATTTACGTGAGGATAGCATATTTTAAAATACAAGACTCATATTTTCACATTGAAAAAAAATACTACTGCAGGTGAATTATGAATGGGGAGTCAATATAGGTAGAAAGAATGGTGGAATACATTTAAGCACATTCTTACATAGATGATGTAGTAAAACACTTATTGAGTATTTCTACCAAGATTATCACAACATAAAAAGGATAACAATAAGAGAGAGAGAATTCTTTGTTGGCATTGGTATTTATTACCCACATCCTTGCTTTTACACATTTAACTTAACCTCAGCAAGGCATGTCAAATGCACTCTATATTTAATGGTGAAATGTTACTGAAATCTTTTATTTTATGTCACTATATAACTATTTTATTGTTATGATACAGTTTAATCATAAAAATTTAAAGCCATGCAGTATGCACTCTAGCAAAATTAAGCATAAATACATACATACAATGCAATCTTGTCTAACAGATACGCAATTTTTTCCTAAGTGATTTAAAATTAAGCTGAGTCACCATGGTTCCTTGTCAAAAATTTTCTTCACTGTAAAATTCCTAAGAGAATGGCATTATTTCATTCTTGTATCTAATGCTTTTATCTTGGAAATGATAACAATCACATTTTTAAAAAACGTCAACACATTTTTCTCACATACTTTAAAACTGTACCAGCACAAATCCAGAATAATACATTGCTCTGAGATTCTGAATCTCTTCAGTATGTTTTGCAGGAACACCATCCTTGCTTCAGATTTTGGATAAATATGAGTAATGTGTACCAATTGTTTTGTAGACTATTTTACCTGTAAGACTAATGCACTTCTTTGTGTATTTCACTTGATTTTATTCTATTTACGCTCTGAAAAATACAGTAGTGCATATGTGATTCTCCTTGCATAACTAAACATGTAATTTTTTTATTTATTATTTGATGATTTTACATCACACACCACATCAAACTCAGTTATCAGTCCTTTCAGATTCATACCCACCCTTATGATCTCCCCATTTACAAAAAAAAAAAACCCACTTTCACAAAGAAAGTGGGAAATACCCTTCAAGGCATTGGCACAGGTGACCTCTTCCCAAATATGACACCAGTCAAAATGGTCAACAGAAATAAGAATAATGACAGATCAGATCTGACAAGGAGTCAGAGCAAGAATAACATTCATCTATTGCTGGTGTGAGTGCAAATTTGTACATTCAGTACAGCAATAAGTGTGATGGCTGTGAGGGATCTGGGGATGGCTCTACCTCAAGATCCAGCTATACCACTCTTTGCCATAAAAAAGATATTCCACATTGTACCCACAGGACTAAAACCTACTGCAATGATACTTCTTCAAACATGTTGATTGCTGAATTATTCATAATAGTCAGAAATTGCAAGGAGATTTGATGTCTATCAAGGCTGAATTGTTAAATAAAATATGGTACAGTAAGAGAAAAATGAAATCATAAAATTCTCAGGTAAACAGATGGAAAAATATCATCAAAAGACAACTATAGTATATATTCTCTTATATTTGAATGTTAGCTATTAAGCCCTCAATCAATAAGCAGGCTGTAATCCTTACAACCACAGGGATTGGGTGTAGAGTAAGGAATTTAGGAATGAGTGGTTGGATCATGATAGGAAGATGAACTAGACTAGATAGCTGTGGATAAATGAGAGTGAACTGGAAGGGGAGGATCAAATGTTGAGGGGAAAGGAAGAGGGATGTGAGAAAAACCATGTGGGAAAGAACATCCAAAACAAAAGGCCATTTGAAAGGTGACATAGAAAACAAAAATTGTCATAGAATCTTCTTAAAGCATATGCATAATAGAAGGTTATCTAAATGGATTCACTAAGGAATCCATTTAGTGAATCCATTTAGATTACCTTCTAACAGGGGAGTCAAAGCCCCAGACAGACATCACCCATCACCAAATGAAAATTCTAGTTTCAGGTTACAACTAATACAGTTGTTGGCTAAACAAGTCACATGAGAACCCCCTGTCCCACTAAAATAACTCAGGTTATTGCCAAGGATATTGGTTGCTTTATACAAACTGATGGTTAAAATCTTATTGCTGAAGGTAGTACCTATACAATCTTCATTAAACAATGGAAAGCTTAGCTGATGCTTACCTATAGCCTTCACCCTTATTGACTGATACTCATGGTACTTGAAGTTAATCTGCATGCTACCAAAAATATAAAAATAAACACCAACCCACCTATGAATCTTCAGTCCACAATGATGATCTACCTGAAAAATATTCTGTTGAAATCATGGCACAAAGCCTATGGGACTAACCAACCAGTATTAACTCTATGAAATGTGACTTATCTTGAAAATAAACCAGGTGTCCAAGAACCTGAGAACAGGTAGGCCAGAGATCCAAGTGAAATCAAAGAGACAAAACAAATACTAATGTTTTGCAAAAGTAACATTGCATTTAAATGTCTCCTAATGGAACCCTCAATGTTCATAGAACAGTGTCTTGCTCAGTCATCATCAGAGAAGCTTCTGTCTGCAATAAAAGGAAATAATATAGAACTCCAAAGCTGAGCAATGTCTACATCAATCTTCTATCCTTGAGAATTAGAGAACCCTGCAGAATAGGAGGCAAAAATGTAATAGCCAGAGGGTGCAGAGGACAACCAAGAAACCAGGTCTTCTAATCCAGAAAGGCCAATGCATAAATGAACTCTCAGAATGCACAAGGACTGCACAGGTCTGGGTATAATCTGCAACCAACATTTAAAAGCTAAGTGGATGCATTCTTCATCCATAAACAATGTCCACATGATAGCTTCCCTCAATGGAAAATTAATTTTCTTCAACCTAGTTTCACTAGACACACAAAACACTTTTAAGGTCAGGCACCACACCCAGCAGTAAATGGCCCTCAAAAAACAAAATCAATAGAATTTTTCTATATCTAATATTATTTGTCATAGTTCCTTCTTTCCTTCTTCCTTCCTTCCTTCCTTCCTTCCTTCCTTCCTTCCTTCCTTCCTTCCTTCCTTCCTTCCTCTTTTTCCTCTCCCTCCCAAGGTCTCTCTTTTAGTCCCTCAGTCCCTCCTTCCCTCCATCCTTCCCTCCCTTTCTTCCTTCCTCTTTCCCTCCCTCTGTCCTTCCTTCCTTTCTTCTTACCTTACTATTTTAGTATATATAATGACTTCTGATTTTGTGCTTTCAAGGAATTTTTGTATTTCCAATGTGTGTTTTCTGCATCTATATGTATTTCTTCAGTTTTTATTGGTTCTTTTCCTTCTGGTTTGTTTTGTCTTATTTTCACATTATTTTCTTCTTTGTGTTTATAACTTTTAACACAATTTCCTTACTTTTCTTCATTTACCAAATTATATCTAATTTATTTCCTTGTAATCAATTTGTAGAAAGTAGATCTACACACTGAATTACTAAAAATCCTGGAAGCAAACAAACCTAAAATCAGATAGCTAAGATAAATACATTTCATTACTTGCAGTGATGATATGTAATGTCAATTATAGTTAATGAATACATTGTTCTTTCTCAATGCAAGTAAAGTGTGTGTATGTGTTTGTTTCATATTTCTTGTTTTTTATTTCTTTATTTACTTTGCTCTATTTGTTTTTATTTTATTCATTCATTTTAATATTATCATTTTATTATATGCCTGTTTGTATCCTAATGAGACATAGACAGAAATGGTGTGGTGTAGAGAACAGTAACAAACATCCAAGGGGAACAGTACTGAAATGTGAATAGATTTATAGCTATGACACATCAACTTCTTATATTAAAATATTATGCTTATCTGTTTGAGGAATTAAAGCTATAATTAACAAGTTACATTAGTAGTTATGTTTATCTATTACAAATAAATGTTATTGATATATGGTATAAAAATAAGAAAAAATATATTGAAATATCTTAATGTGCTTATTTTAATAAATATTAATACTCACATAACTAAAATCCCTTCCCCCAAATAGAATAGTTATATATCATCATCCATTCCTTTAATCTCTAAAGCTGAAGCTGTATGTTACTGAACCTGTTGCAAAAAGCTTTATAAATTTCTAATCAATAATTGTGACTTTTTTCTCATTTATATCGTGTACAATCATATCATCTGAGAACAGAAGATAGTTTCATTGTTTTTCTTTACAATTTATTACAACTCTTTCAATCACACAATGAAGAATTATAAAATTTGTCTAGAAAATAGCAAGTAGATATGCTTATAATGATAAAGGACATCCAAGGCAAGAATTTAATATTTCTTTATTCAGAATACAATGACAGGTGTAGAGTTCAGGCAGATAAAACTTCTTGGTTTGTGTTTTGTATGGGTGGACACAAATATAGATGTCATAGAACAGTATTAGGGTGCTTTCTTCAATTGTTTATTCACTTTATTTTTGCAAACAGTCTATCCCACTACATAAAGCTCACTGATATGCTAGAGACTGTTTGTCCAGAAAGCTCCAGATCTAGTTGTACAATCACGAACAAATATTACTCACCCTCAGAGTTATATACAAGGGGTAAAGGTCTGAGTCTAAGCCCTAATGTTTTTGTAGATAGCTTTTATTAGTTAAAATAACAGCTTTACACTGGTTTTCTGAAACCTATTATTTAAAGATTATTGTAATACTTTTACTCAGTACTAAAATATGTTTTAAAAAACCCTCACACAATGATGAACATATTTTTCTCATTTCTATGTCAGTTTGTCTAGTTACATTAATAGATTTCAATGGGAAGCAGCTGCATATGTCTAATATCACCTCCTAAACATTTTCTGCATAAGTAGATCTTACCTTTATTTAAAATACCTGTGCTCATTTTCATTTCATTGATTTGGTTTTGCTTTTCTTGTAACTACTGTGACTCCAAACTTAAATTGTCCTAATAAAATTAGTAAGAAGACTTGTCTTATTCTTTTTATCCTTAGTGATTTGCTGCAACAATATTTATTATTTGATTCATAAATTTTGATTACTGGCTAGTTTCTTTACCACTCAGATAGTCTCTGCATGGTTATTTAAGTCAAGAATCATATTCTATTAGCTCATATAGCACTACTCAGCTTGTCTTTGGTGATAGTTTATAGAGTATATTTTAAAAATATTTGTATTTTATATAAATTTGTAAGAATAATTATCACAAAATTTTCCATAAAATAATTACTATTAATCAAATAATTATGTTGTTGTTTACATACTGTGCACAGAAAAACCCTTCTGCATTTTTAATACTATCTGTACTCTTTTTAAGGAGTTAACAATATTAACAGAAATGGGGGAATTTGGTAGATTACTCACAATTAACCAGAAAATCACTAGTTAGCTTTCCTCCCTGGATTAATCTAGAGAATTTTTTCCCCAAATGTTGTGTAATCAACCATAAAACACATAAGTCTTATTCTAAGACTATGTCAAAAAATTAAATTAGTATTTGCTTCAGGGTAAAAAGGCAAGGTTATAGCATATCCATAGCTTTCATTATGTTAATATTCTAAGTGTACTAAAGTCCTCTATTATATGTAAAGATTTAAAACATGTTACCTCATATGACAATCATGGTACTCTGCCAGAAAACATTGGCATGCAAATGTTCTATCTGGCCACAGCCTTTCCAACCCTTTATTTTCATACCCATAGTGTATTACATATGACCTGGAGGATAAATCTCAGTCTTTCAAGTTATGAACTTTATTTTGAAGCAATACTTTCTTCTTTTATTATTCTCTTCTTCGTTTTCTTTTTGTTTCAGTGTTCACTGATGTTCATAATTACACACATCTGAATGCACATGATCTTCATAAACAACATGGGCCTAAGCTGGCCAAGATACAGAACAACTCCTCTGTCAATTCCCCACTCAGGAAATAGACAAAAGGTCATGGTGTAAACTGAAAGCAATGGCCCAAATGTTCTACAGTGGCTGTGCTCCAGCGGACATGCAAAAACTTCATTGAGTCACTAAAGCACTGGACAATTACATCTGAAAATTTAGTTAATATATCCCTGAACAATCTTTTCAATTTATGTAGCACATTTTCACCACATAAACTTATTGTGTCAGAGTGTGTATAGCTAATTGAACCATTGTTTTGGTGTTTTGTCAAAAATGCCATCATGATGGATATAAAGTACTTCCAACACAACAATAAGGACAGTAATTGTGGCTTTCTATAATTATAACTTATTCAAATTTACAGCTTTAGGTTTACAGTCCAAGTTGTCACATATGTTTGTCATTTTAGTGTTATCTCACTTGAATGTGAAAGTAGCATAAATGCATTCTCATATCATTGTCTTTGTCCATATGCTTGCTGATATAGTTAATGAAATACTTGCTATATACACAAAATATAACTTTACTAGTATAATATATTGAAGCTTAACCTGTTCTTGATCTTGTTAACTATTTCAATTTACTTCTTATGAAATTGTTTCATGACCTCATATATAAACTCATATATGAAACATGATATTGAGACTAGTACTATAATATATAAAAATAGTGAATTTGTTAACCATTAATTCCACTGAGTTTAACAAATTGTAGTTATTTTTTCTTTTACAGTTGTTAAAGGAGTTGTGCTTTACTGTACACATATATATAATCTACATATATATCATATGCATACATGAAAGCATGCATTTAACAGATGTCCCATTTTTCTTGAATTTTGTTGCACACCTAGTGTGAATCTATGTAGGAGCAGAATATAAGCAATACAAATTTGTTAAATGTTGAATACATAAGAGAATAAAAAAATTCGAAGGGTTACTAAAGACAATAAAATCTTTGAATATATAGAAAAAAGACTAGTCTACTTTAATTTTTCAGTAGAACTTCCCAGATAAGTGGAAAAGTACCTAACAAGGTATAAAATTTAAATATGACTCCTTAAATTAAGTAAATCTCCACTTGATAATAAAGATGAATATTCATAGAGTAACATTTTATTAGTAGACATGTTAACAAGAAATATTATAAACAAAGTAAAGGAGGTTAAAGGTTTGAGAAGAAAACATTCTAGAGTCTTGGAAGTTGTTTATTTAAACTATAAAAGATAGTGGTTCTATAAAACAAAATGAGCCAAGCTTGTGAACTGTAGGCAAACAAAATAGCATGAGCACAGTGAATGACTGTAATTAGATTAAGGTGTCTAAAATTGTACAGCAAGGTTGACTAACCAGAATAGAAAGGGTAGAGTTCATAAACAGCACCAATGTTAGCAAGAAGTTTGAGACAGATTCTGAATGCTTTTAGAGTCAACTAGCTTACTTTACATATGCATCTTATGACCACAGGCTAATATAAAGGACAAAATACAATTTTCTGAAAATTACAACTACTCAAGGACAATATACAAAACTTTCAAGTCAGGTGAATGTTATCTTCTTGACCACATTCTAACCATGATTACCAAACACTCCTTTAAACAGACCATGCTTAAAAGTATCAAAAATTTTTTCACATCCCTGTTTTTATCTATTATTGTGTAAAACTTTTGAAATTTGGATTAAAATTTCATTTATTTAATGACCTAACATGTATTTGAGGGTCTATGATTCTACATGCAACCAATTTTATGATAATTTAATCATATATCTGCAAACTTTATAAAGTATACAACAACATAAACAATTTCTTTGATGCTATTTCAACTAAAATACTATCTTACAAACTTTCACAAATGGGAACAACCAATATTTGGCAACAACTTGTGAATATCAACATATGTAGATGAGGAAAAACAAAATGTGTATACCACACACCACATAAAGTAAAAAACACTTTTAATGAACAAATAAAGTAATTTTTAGAAACAAGGAAGGAGCTAAAAAACATATTAGGAAAAGTGTTCTCATGTGGGAATCGGAAAATATTCAACTCATAGAAACATAAAGAATAGTTACATCCTGGAAAATTTACTCATTTCCCATTCCCAGGGGGATCCATGGATGTCTCTCTTAGGGTTCTCCTTGTTACTTAGCTTCTCTGGTGTTGTGGATTGTAGTCTGGTTATCCTTTGCTTTAGATCTAATATCTACTTATGAGTGAGTACATACCTTGTTTGTCTTTCTGGGTCTGGGATACCTCACACAGATTGGCTCTTTTTTTTTTTTCATCTGTTTGACTATAAATTTTAAGATGTCATTTTTGTTCCTGCCGAGTAATATACTATTGTGTAAATGTGCCACTTTTTTTTTCTTTATCCATTCTTAAGTTGAAGGGTATCTAGTTTCTTCCCATTTTCTGACTATTATGAAAAACACTGCTATGAGCATGCTAACCAAATATCCTTATGATATGAATGTGGGAGCATAAGGAGAAAGAAGCTAAGGAATGATGGGAAGGGAACAGCAGAGAACAAGATGGTTGATTTGGGAGAAGGCCAGAGAGGGAGAGAAAAGAAACAAATATTTTAATAGAGGGACCAATTTGGTGGTTAGGCAGAAACCTGGTACTATGGAACTCCCCAGGAATACACAGGGATGATCTCAGCTAAGACTACAAACAATAGTCAAAAATGTACCTGAACTGAATTTTCCATATAATCAAATTGATGACCACCCTTATTGTCATCATAGAACCTTCATTCAGTAACTGATGGAAGCAGATGCTAAGCAATGGGCCAAGCTCCTAGTACAGTCAGAACAGAGAAAGGAGAGATTATGTGATCAAAGGAGTCTAGATATAATGAGGAAACCCACAGAGACAACTGATCTAAGCCACTGAGAGCTCACTGACTAGACTAACAGCTGAGGAACCTGCATGAGACTGAACTAGGTTCCCTGAATATGGATGACCATTGTGTGGCTTAGACCTTGTGAGGGTTTCTGGTAGTGGGATAATGATTTAACCCCAGTGCATAAACTGACATTTTGGAGCACATTTTCTAGAGGAATACATTGTTCAGCCTTGATAAGAAGGGCAGGTGTTGATGCTACCCCAACATGATATGCCACTTTGTTGACTTTCCATGGGAGGCCTTATTTTCTTTGAGTAGTGAATAGGTGTGGGGGGAGGGGGGAATGCTGAAGAGTAAGTTGGAGGAGAGAAGGGAGAAAGAAGCTGTTTGATATGTAAAATTAAAAATAAACTTTTAAAGATTCTAAAAAATAATAGTTATAACAGTGGATTATGCATATTTTAAGATATGTATTATACAATATGATGAATATAGAGACATGTAATGATTAATGTATATTTCTGAAAATTACTTAGTAGGCATTAGGTGTTTTCTTCCCCAAATATCTAAATGATAACAATTATACATTAATCAGTTATTCTTAGCATTTCATACAATATATTCATTCAATGACAGTGTTTAAATCATTATATGCCTGTAATTTTCTTTGTCATATAAAAAAAAGACATAGACTTAAAAATTTGAAAGAAGTCACTAAAAAATTCAGTTCAAAGTGAAAAATGATGACTTCTGACATTGGAAAGACTGCTTTAGAAGCACACATGTACAGTCAAGAGTAATATACGAATATTATGACAAATCCTCTGAAGTGGCCTCTGATGTGCTAAAGGCAGAGGGATAGGATGAGAATCTAGTGAGATAGTCATCAACATCTCTGTCCCATGCTCCCTCCTTACAGCATGGTCAAAAAAATATGATGGAAAAAAGAAACAGTTTCTCCAGCTTGCAGACCCATAGATTGTCCTCTGATCTTCATTCAAGCTGTGACATATATGCATTCCTGTCAAACACACACACACACCACACACACACACACACACACTCTCTCTCTCTCTCTCTCTCTCACACACACACACACACACACACACACACACACACACACACACACACAGAATCTAAACAAACCAAAAGTAGGAAGGCTAGTTGGACTGTTTTCAGTTAGTTTTCATTTCTTCTTTTTAAGATATGATTCTCGTAATTTTTGTCATTTACACAAACTATATTTAACTTACTTTTGTTCCCAGTCTATTTCAGTTTCTCAGAATCAATATATAGGGGAAAAATCTACAAACTGAATGACTCAAAAACCTAGAACAAACTAGATTACAATCAGGTAGCTCAGATGCATACTTTGCATTATTTGCAGCAACAGTATATGAATTGATTTGTACATTACAGTTAATGGCTCCATTAATATTTCTAACATGCAAACAAAAACTGCATTTGTGTCTCTTTTACATTCATTGAGTAGACACTGAAACTCAAGTCTACCCTTCTGGATTTGAATATGAAGGGGAACTCTGCCTTATCATTTTAAAAGACCCTTTAATTCACACTAAAAGAGTGACTCATATTTGGAATTTCTGCTTTGTAATTAATCTCTAAAGCTACTTAGCAGACCCATCTATGCGTGTTCACTGCATAAAGTCACATGTGAATGACAAATAATTGTTGCATAAATAATTAACTAAACATTTATTATTTTATTTTTAAAGGTAAAATACTTGCTTCATGCTTTGTGACACCTTTTGAGCTATTTAGAATGGAGAATCTGATTGCAAGTATTTTTAGTATGTTTCATTTCACTTAAAAATTATAACTTTGGAGAAATCAATAGTAATTTTTTTTTCATGGAGCAATTCAGTGTATCCTAATATGAGGCTGAGTTCTCACATGGATGATAAAGCAAGCTGATGATTCTCTCACCTCAAATGCACCTTGTCTATAGAATGTTTATGTTTTATCTCAGAATATTAAAAATAATCACAGAAAGAAAATTAGGAACTCGAATCTTCTCAGAAACATAACAGATAAAATTTTGAGGATCTTTCATTTACCTATAATAATTATACATCAAATAAGCTATGATTTATCTTCATTTAACTACACATACATAAAAATTGTTAAAATTAAATTTGGAAAATTTGAGCAAAACCCTTTCATAACTAGGACTAAATAGTTAGTATTAATACATGATACCATACAATAGTTAATTCTTTAGAATGATTAGCTAATTGCCTGTAGTTTAGTAATGTGATTACAAAAATGACATTTTATAGTTTACAAAGATATTCTTATTTGTATTCATAGTTTAGAATCAAACCAGTACATGTTCATAATTATCTAATGGCAAATATGAATAATTATGCTAGATATTTCAATATTAGTATTACTAAGTTCATAATTATGATCAAAAAAGTTAAATCAGGTCATATTATTTTTTGCAAAATTTCCATATGATTAAATGCCTAATCTCTATTGGTAGCTTATAGATGAAATTATATTTATGATAAGATTTCATTATCATAGCCATCATTCCTATATGTTTATATATCCAAATAAATATGCTATGTACATATATATGCATATATTCATATGGTGGCTTTACATATATTCAAAGATATTTAGCCTAAAATAACAAAATGTGTCATTTATATTAAAGCTATTTAATTTATGTAATATTTGTATTTGGTAGTAAAGTCTTTGTAAATTTCTGAAAAAATCTTATTCTGACACAATTGTGTTAGTTAACAGTTTGTATGTATTAGTCAATGTTTGTATGCTCTGATATATGTAAAGAAAAATATAAAGCCAAAAATTTTAAGAAATTTAGTAGAATCTTAAACAAACTTCATGAGTCCTCTGAAAAAGTAAAGAATGCTTGAGCCTTGATTATATAAAACCCTTCTATTTGAATTTCAATGATTAGTCATCAAAATGAACTGACTGTTTATATTAGACACTATTAGTTGTCAAAGATGAGCAAAAAAGCCTGGAAGACCACACTGACTAACAACCAAGATGGGCTTATTATTACCTTTTTTTTCCTTCTTCTTTATTTATTTTGTATTTATCAAGAAAAAATTGAAATGAATTTAAAATGCTGAAAAGTTAACAATAATTATAAAGAAGATAAAAATCATAAGCATGACTTATCAAGGGTGATAATGTAAATAAGATTGCTACACACATATTTACTTTGTGTTCAGCTTTCCCTCTAAATTTTTTTTTTCATCCCTGTATATCCTTATTCAAGGTCCCATTCCCCTCCCACCATATCAGGTCATTTTTTATTGACATGTACAGCATAAAATGTACGATTTCTCTGAAAAAGGGTATTATAAATACTCATAAAGTCTAGAATGAAAACAAAAGGTAGGCTTTGCTAACAGTTGAATGAGATTAGGATGTAGGTCACTTGTATGATGGAATATCTCCATACATGTTACAGTATGAGGGCTAGGTGTAGAAGCAGCAGTGGTTTATTTTAGCTGATTGAGTAGAACATTGAACATGTCATTGATCCCATGGTGACTTTGTTTGGCATTATTTTACTATCCAAATGTTCGACTCAGTTATTTTAGAGCAAATTCTATATTTATCAGTAGAACAGCATGTCCAACTCCAAACATCACGAGAGTTTGTAACAGTTAAGATTTTCTCTTACCTGTTAGCTATATATAAATTTAGAATATTAGCTAAAATTTTTTTCTCGGAAATGAATACAGCACTAACATTCTGTGAGACGGGCATAACCAGAGCTTATAAACTCTTACAGAGACAGTTTTGGGAATTATGCAGATTCTGTGGCATAATCCATTTTTTATTGCTAAGTATTTAAAGTATTTAAATGAACTATTCACAGACTTCTTAGAATCCCAACAAATCTGGAAGCAAAAAGCTGTTTTTTCTTTTCTTTTTTTTTTTTAATAGAATGATGTTCATGATTTTTGAAAACAATTACTTTCAAAATAGCATCTTTCCAGTCATATGATTTAGGATGGGAAGTCAGCAACTGTTACATAATTTATATTGCATTTTCAGAAATGGCTAAAGTGTGTGAAACATAATATTAAAAAATAAGTGAGTAACATAGGAATTCACCTAAGTTATCAAAGTTCTACTTGCTGCATTATACAATTAGAGATATAATATATAGAAACACATATTGATATAGATATGATTCCATTATGTATTTTATATTTAATATACTTATTTAATAATACTTTTATGAATACTGATATGTATAATTAACTTTATGAAAAATGATAATAAAAACTATTATACAATTAGGAAACAAAACCTATTTAATAGAATTAGCTTAGAACAAAAACATTTTCCATGAAATTAAAAATAACTATACTATCAAGGACAAATTAGCCATTTTCAAATCTTTGTGGCACATTTTACCAGCTCATCTACTTTTAACCAAATACCTTTTTCAATTACTACTTAAATTTCAGAGTAATTTTTTTACTTGTAGTAAAAAATATTATTTATTTAATATTGAAAAAAAATAATTAATTAACTTTGTTTTAAAACTTCTTTTAGTTACTTAATAGACAATAGTACAATTCTACTTTCTTAACATAGTTTATACTTGTGTTTTTGAAAAGAATATACATTTACTGAGCCATTAAAGATTTACTGTATGCAATCACCCTGAAGACTGATCCAAGCATTGTTGGTCCAGTGTGACCATAGGTCTGTCAGCTCCCTGCCAAGGGAGGGGATGGGGAGTTGCAGAGAAGAAAAATGATCAGATGTGGTGGGAGAGAGAAGGGACCTTCAATAAGGATATACAGGGATGGAAAAAAAAATTCAGAGGGAAAGCTGAACACAAAGAAAATATATGTGTAGTAATCTTATTTGCATTTCCACCCTTGATAAGCCATGCTTATGATTATTATCCTCTGTATAGTTATTGTTAACTCTTCGGCATTTTTTTTTTAAAAAATTCTTTTTTACTGTTTTTTTTTGATAAATACAAAATAAAGAAGAAGAAAAAAAAAAAGAAAATCTGGAAATTGGAAGCTTAAAAGAAGCTATGTACACATCCAGTGTTTGGAGCATAAATCTGTTTTACCCTAAAGAGTATTATATTTGGTAAATTTACCCAAGTGTAATGTAATATTTTTCAAATATAAATGGAATTAAGCCATGATTGTTGAAAAAGGGTAAAAATGTGTTATATGAATTCTGCTTGTATTAAAAGAAACTCAGAGCCAGATATCAGGAAAAGGCTGAAATATCAAAGAAAGAAACACCACAGTCAAATCTCACCCAGATATCTTCAAGCTTCCTCAGCCTTGCTCCTGGTTATTTCTAATGTCCATCTGTCTTCCTATGCCTGCCTTAAATATCTTCTTCATCCAGCTGTATCACATCCAGGTTAAGATTAAAGGCATGAACTACTAGTATTTGATAGTTAGCCTTGAACTCACAGAAATATAGAAAGATCTCTGTCTCTGGAGTTACAAGATTGAAGGTGTGTACCATCACTGTCTGGCTATTTGGTCTTGTACTCACAGACATCCTCTGGATCCCTGTGCTGGGGTTGAAAGTATGAGTTACCACTGGTCTATTATTCCTTGAACTCACTGAGATCCAGAACAATCTCTACCTCCCAAGTGATCAGACTAATGTGTATGATAACCATGCCTAGCTTGACTGAGGGTAGATCTATTCTCTGCTATTCCAGACTGATTGTATTAAGTATATAACATATCACCACAAAAAAATGTGTGTTGAGTGAATATATAGCTGATATTAGATTGAAAAGTGTTCAAACCTGCAAGACTATTTTCTCTCAAGAACCACAAGAAAAAATAACGTGACATTTTGAATATCCTCTAAGAAATAAAGATTTCCTGAAGAACAGAGGACAGAGCCAACTATGGAGTGAGCCTTAGAGGCCAGAAAATGGCGGTATATACCTTTAATCCTAGCACTCAGGAAACAGAGGCAGAAATCCACATGGATCTTTGTGAGTTCAAGGCCACCTGTACTACAGGAGATGAATTCATTCCTTAAGAGAAACAGAGCCAGGTAGTAATGGCTCACACCTTTAACCATGAAGAGAGTAAACTTAGCTCAAGTAATGCCATTTTGTATTCTAGTAGCCATAGAGATAAAAAAAGAGTTCAGTTCCACATTCCTGGCAGAGGTTTGCCCAGTTCTAAGAGAGAATGAGCTGTACACCTGGTTGGGTCCAGGACTAAAAGGAGTCTTCCATTTTAGAGAATAATGCAGAACTAAAGCAGACAGAGTCCTGAGAAAGATTTCCTCACCCAGTTCCCAGAGACCATAGCTAGAAACTGCTGTTTACAGAGGGGCAGCATGACCTAATTCTGACTGCAGAATCCATACCACCCTGGCCCTGCTATCTGACCACCAAATGCTCTAGTCAAAATATACCACCATCATTCCTGGGCCAACTGCACATTCCAGGGTTGATGGTGGGCTTCCCCCCTCTATACGAGACATTCCGGGGCACAGAACCAGGACAGCTTGACCATACCCCAAGGACAAGCTACGGGACCCTGCACAAAACTAGCCCAAACATGTCAGGAAGAAATAATAATAAAAATTATTTTCAAGTTGGTACTAACCAATCAAAAGCCTGACCGGTTGTTACCAGGCACCCCTACCCTAGTTTCTGGAAAGCCCCTAGCAAGAGCCAATTAGCTAATGACTCATACCATTATTCTCTACCTTAACCCAATTCACAGCCTTGGGTTATAAAAGGAGACCCCTGCAGCCCTAATCAACCCTCCTGCATGATTCCAGTATAAAGGACATCTGGAGTGGTTCACGAGCTAGCTCGTCCCTATTCAATAAACCTTGCTTTTGCATTCTGCTACATCCTTGTCTCTGGTGGTCTCTCCAGGGTTGAGACTTTGGGCATAACAACCACAGTACTTGAGAGTCACAGACTTTTGATCTCAGCACTAGGAAAGTTGAAGTAGGATGTGATACATCTGGACAGAGAAATAAATATGAAACAGGAAGAGAGGAATTCAGCTTCTCTCCCTGTATCTTTTTTTGCTAAGAACTCAGATATTATTCAGTTTAAGGATCTGTGTAGACAGAATCTTCCCTTTCATCCTGAGAATTCAGTAGTGGTGAGATGTTTCTCTAGTGGCTTGTTCCTCTGACTCTCTGATCTCTTAATATTTATCCCAATATCAGGCTCAGGGTTTTAGTTTAAGCCCAATTGCAATTTATGCAAGAAAATTTTTTAAAGTTTATCCAATTAAAGAGCTCTTGCTCCCCCTATTCTTCCTGCATCTTTATTTACCCATCTAATCCCGATCTTCCTCCTCTTATTTCTCACCCCTTAACTCTTCCTCATTTTTCTCTTCTTCTACCAACTCCCTTTTATAATACAGTCTCACTGTATATCTCAAGCTGTGGTAAAATGTCAGATTTGCTAGCTTTCCTTCCAAGCTACAGGAGTATTGAACATCCTTATGTCAAGCTGAGTTGTTTGTTTATAAAAGAAATATCCTTAACCTTCTTCTACTAGCTTCTGAATATCTAAAGTGTTTCTATGGGTCTCTCTTCCACAAGTCTTCATTTAAAGGAAAAGATGGTTTCTTGAATGTAAGTGTGGTAGTTTGACTGGCAATGGCCCCCCCCATAGGCTTATATTTCTATACAAATTCCACTTAGAGGAAGTGTTTGAAAAGACTTGGAGGTGTGTCCTTGTTGGAGAAGGTGTGTCACTGTAGATGCTTTTTTGAGGTTTCAAAAGCCTATTACAGACAGGCTCAGTTTTTCTCTCTTTGATTCCTGCGTGTGGATCAGGAGGAACATATAAGGTCTTATGTCCTTCCTAATACCATTCCTACCTGCATGCCATCATGCTCCCTGCCATGATTATAGTGGAGTAACCCCTGGAACTGTAAACAAGCTTCCATTTACATGTTTTCTACTGGAAGTTGGCTTGATCATGGTATCTACTTGCAGCAGTAGGATAATAACTAATGCATTAAGTCAGAAGAAATACTGCATTTTAGGTTGCTTGGGGCTATTAGGAGGTTTCAAGAGTGCTATATTTTGATGAATGATTTAAACTCTCATTTTCCTCTGCATGAGTTTATATCATAGCACAGCTAGAGCTAATCAGTGTTATGTGCCAATCATCTCATTTTGTAACTATGGTGGTACAGACTGAGGTGATGGAGGGGCTAATGATTTTTGATACTAAGCCCAATGGCCTCAATTTTATCCTCTGAAGCCACAAGAATAAAAGAGAGAAACTACTCCTGAAGGAGTTTTTGACATTAACTCACGTTTTTAGGTTGTGTGTGTGTGTGTGTGTGTGTGTGTGTGTGTGTGTGTGTACCAAAACAAACTATCATTGTATCTCTTGTAACATTTGGCTTATCATGAGCAAAATCTCAAGAAATTGCAATTTATTGATTTGGAAGCTTTGGCTGAATATGATGCTGTCGTAGGGGTACAGTGTTCTCTGGAATGCTCTTCACATTTCCTCTGCACTGGGCTTCTGCTTTTCTATGATCCTTACTTCATTCTCATTCAAACTCTTTTGTAGTATGATAGATCCAAAATACTGTTGAATATAAATAGTAAATTTTTTTAGGGAGAACTCTCAAAGAACACAATTGATACTCTCCTGAGTTCCTAGATTTTATCTACTACTTTTCTTAAAGTTTTGAGGTTTCTATGTATAGTATTATATAGCATCTAAATAGTGTAAATGAGAAAATTTACCTTGTTTCCCAGTTCCTATTAATTTTTTAACTAATCATTCATTCATATAACTACAGAACTGGAATTGAATTGGAGTGGTGAGGATAAGCATCATCTTCTTGTTCCAGATCATAGTATATTTTAGCTGTTTACTGTTTGGTGTGGTAGTGTTCATCAGTTTGCTGTCCACAGACTTCATTCTGTTGAGGAACATCATTCTCTACAAAGTCTGGTTGGAAATTTAGTACATTGTTACAGTATAGAAGGCAGTTAAGAGTTAGATCATGAGGTTTTTACCCTCAAGAGTGGTCTTCCAAAAGAGGGGCAAAGTTTCCTTTTGTTCTGTTCTGGCACATGAAGAGCAGTGTTAGTGTCCCTGTATGATGTAGCATTGGGGGACCATACTGGAAAAAGAGTCAGCTGTTCTGCCAGGAGGCACCAACTCAGCAGTGCCTTCATCTTGAATGTCTAAGCCTATAGAAGTATAATGTATTATATATAATTATTCTGGAATTATAAAACCAGGTTTTGGATAAAATTGTTCGCTGAAAGTCTCACATTTTAAATGTAACATTTCCTTCCTCTTCAAATATTTGTATGATTTGTCTGTATTAAGTCATATAGAGAAATTTTTTAACTAGTTCTCATACTAAAATCTTTGACATTTCATACCTTCAATCTGGTAATCTTTGCCCAAGTTAAATTTTAAGATATGAAATTGTAAAAATTCTCTCTAAATTCATCAGTGCTCTTAAATGTACTATAATATAGAGATCACAACAAATAACTGGTCACATAATCTCTTAATGTTGTTTGAGAATTTTAAGCTTAGTGGTAAACATACTTTTGCTTTTTTGGAGATAGAATGTTACTATTCATGAGAAAAAGATTGGTGTTTTTTTCTTACCTTTGAAACTAAGAGGAAAATGAGGAGGCAGAAAGATTGAACAAACCAGAGGGGCTAGATGATATCAAGACGCAGTGTCATCCAGACATTATGGACTGATGAAGATATGAACTCAGAGAGACTATGGCAGTATACACACACCCTACACAGGTCCTAGCCAAATTGGGACCACATTGCTGAGAGGAGGAAGTAGACACTAGTTCTAACTAAGAAGCTATCTCCAATTGACAATCAGAAAAATTAGTTTTCTCTAATAGAATCTTATATCACATTTAAGGATGGGCCCCATGCCAAGCAGTAGATAAACAACACAAAACAAGCTGGCAAACTCAAAAAAAAAAAAAAAAAAAAAAAAGGAAAACACTGAGAAGCAAAACAAAAAAATAAGTAACTTTGTAGATTTTGTGTCACATTGTTTTATCTCTTGATCTTTTTTGTTTATTATAGCTTCCAATGTTTTATGGATTATATCTATTTTTGTGTATATGCTTGTGTATGTTTTTCTTAATGTTTTCTTTTTAGTTGTTCTGATTTTTAAAATTTGACTTTTTTTTTTTTTAGCTTGAGAAGGAGTGTTTAAAATTGGATAAGAAGAATAAGGAGGATCTGGAAGGAGATGAGGGAGGAGATCTTCAATAAAACAATAAAAAGAAGCCTCAAGTCTTAGTTTTCTTTATTTAAAGCAGAAACCCATATATTTTTAAAACATTTTATTTGTTCCCAGATCTTATGTCTATGACAAATTGCTTTAGTCATTTTTATTTAAGAAGTACTTCATGAAAATAAATTAATTATAAGAATTTTAGAGACTTCTTTGAAAGTCACTAATTACACAGGGGAAAAATAATGAGTTTATATTGGAGACTACCTACTACTTCAGACTTGCATGAGTGACCCATGCCATTATCATCGGGTTGCTATGAAGCAACAACACTTGTCTCCTGTTAAAATAGGTTGAGGAGAAAACAACCTGACTTCTGGAGGTGTTTCTGTCAAAAATGCATCAGCTACATCTAATCACAGGGAAAACAAGGAAACAACTCCACACACTGAGGAATAATGTTTGATTTGTTTCCTGTGCCTGTACAAAAAAAAAAAGTCAAGGTAAAGAAATGGAAAGAAATGAGGTCACTTTGTAGATAAAGGACTCTTCAGTAAAGTCAAAGTTGTGATACCTTGTCTTGTATAGCAAAGCAGGAAAGATAAACAGATAGGACAATATTGTTGGGACATGTGACATAGTCAGTATCTGATGGTAGATGAAATGGCAGTTCAGAAAAGATTGTCAGTTATAATATATTAATAGAGCCTCTCAGAGACCTCTCTAGGTAATTATCACAAAGCAAACACATAGTCCTTGTTTGTAAATTTGCTTTTCTATTTTCTACATCATCAAGTAAATAAATTTGAGATCCCTTAAGTGTTACTAAACATGGAAGAACCCTTTACATCTTGTCAATATGTCTAGCCTTACTATAAAGTATGTGTTTATATAATAGAAATTCACTACAAAGTTATACTTTTCAAATTATTTTTCATTAAAAATATGAGTAGGATTGATATGAATTATAGATAAGTATTAACAATTAAACCTAATATTTATCTTTCAACATTGTGAATGATATATCCAAAGTCACAGTATACAGCTTAAAACTTAGACTTTGAGCATGTCCTTCTGTATTTTTTTAAACAGAATCAGTAATATGTCAAGTCTATTTTGTGATAAAAGGGAGAAAAATCAGAAGAGACTAGTAAAGTCATTCAAACTATAGTATGCTGACTAAGCTAAACGTGACAACAAAAGCGGCTTGTAGCTAGACTAAGTTTCACGCAGTGAAAAATTCCTCATGTGAAGAAAAGAAACTGTTGGCTTTTTCTATACCTGAAAACAAAGTTGGTGGGTGGAGAAATTTATAGGCATAGAAGAATGAGGTCAAAAAGAGGGTTGGCTAGAAGATGGTTATTAGGGTGAGACTTCAATCTAACCACAGAAACAATGACCTCACTTGACATTCAAAAATCTTTAGCCTGGTGAAAACTCTGTAAGTTACCCTGTACGATCTCTTACCTTAATCTTAGATCCTATGCTTGCCTCTGTTATGTTTTGCCTCCTTACATAATTTATTTCCCTAAAGAAGTCATCATTTCTGAGATAAAAATTAAATTATATATACATATATATTCTCTATTTTAACTGAGAAAATACTTACAAATCACCTCATAGTTCATTTCCTCAGTTTTGATTTTGATATTCTTATACTGATTCATAGCATTTGAGGCAAAAAACAGAGTTTGCTAAGGACTTTGTCTTGCTTTTTTTTTTCCTTGCCTTTGTTTTGCTATTTTTATATATCTTATCTCATTCTGCATTCGGTTATTAGAATATTTTTGTCTTTCTTCTCTTCCTCCAATTTCTTGTTTTTATTTTTTATTTATTTATGAATAAAGTCTCATTTTTTAATCCATGTTCAAACTCCCTTCCCCCTCCTGTCTCTTACAATTTAAAGCTATTCAATACTTTTTAAACAGAGTAAGTATCAAACACCAATTATCTTAAATGTCGTTTGGTATCATTTGTCAGAAATGATTTATAAACTATATTTTACTATTTCTTTCACTTTGAGGTAATAACATAATTGCATGACTTCTCCCCTCTATCCAATTCCACCTGTTATTTACCTTTTTTTTTGCTCTATTTACAAACATGTAGCCTCCTTTTTCATTACTTGTTTTACATGCTTGTGTATATTACAGAAATATATTTCTAAATAAAACCTGCTTAGTATATACCTATATGTTCCTAAACAAAAGTACTCAGCAAGTATAATACTTTAGTATTTAGATTGCCTTAGTCTTCCTAGGTAAGTTTAACCATTTGTTAGACGTAACCTGTTCCTGAAGTGAACTACAGACATTAGTGCTGGCAGCTCATTGAAGCATTTCTTCAGGACAAATCTGACTTGCATATATGCACAGCTATCATATGGTATTCTTTCTTCTTCTGCATTCTCCAAATGTATTAACAGGGTTTTCTAGTAATCACTTGCATGAATGGTGAACATCACTGCTCACACAGACAGCAGTGTTTGATTTCATTGCTATTATTGCTAACTTTCACTCTGCCATTTCTTTGCTAGCTGTGTGAACAAAGCCTTTGCTCCTAAATATTTGAAGTCATCATCAAAACATCAAATGCCAGGAAGGAGTTGCTATGCTTAAGGAGTGATTGAAAATAGAAAAGAAGCTAAAGGAATTATCATAGTATCATATGTATTTCTGTCCAGTTTTTCAACAGGAACTCTATCCTTGGTTGATCAAGATCAGTTGGCACTGTTATGATGATGCCCCTCTTGCTACTGACTGTTTCATGGGCACAGGTGTAATCAGCTGCTCAAATAAGAGATATATATTATATCTATTATTCAAACACACTCTTAAGACATTTTACTTAGTGAATGAGGCACAATTCAGGACCAGGTGTACATACTTAAGCATATATACAGTAGAAAAGTAAGCACATTTTCTCTTGAATTGTTGCCAATATTAAAAATGGGAAGCTACCTCTTTGTAACTGTGGATATATGAGCTCCAAAATCTGTGCATTACTTCTATAGAAGTTTTGAAATTTGTGTTTTGTGTTTGCTGAGTCTTCTGGAGATAATGATAATCCTCTCCTTTAAAAAGCATGTTCATCAGTGTATTAAAAAGTGTTATTCTTTTCATTATAGAATATTACAATGTAATTAGGTTATAATCTGGTAGATAGTAGAGCCAATGGGGCAACAATTCTGAGTTTCAGAGCCATAGTCTCTGTCAAGAGTATGTAATACAAAAGAGAATGTTAGTACCTGAATCAGTGTTGTCTGTGAATCTGACATTGAGGATTTATGTTTAAAACTCATCTTCATAACAAGAGTTATGGAAGATAAATCCTTAATGCAATGTAACAGTTAATGAAATTCAATGGACAATTTTTCATAATCGTTTATTTTAGAGTAGTGGCAATATGCTTCCTGAGGTATGTGATTGTATGATATAGATGGCTTCAAACTGTGAATCCACTTTCTTATACGAATGCACATATTTCTTACCCACAAGATCTCACCACATTCCTGTCATTTGTTTCTTTTCTTTTTGTTCTCTAGACCAGCTAACTGTGAGACCTATCCTCAGTAGTTTTATGTTTCTGTCAAACTGCGCCTTCATATACACTCTACAGATTGCCCATATGCTTAAAGTCTTATCATTGAAAGAATTATCATGATTACTGTATTTCAAGGCCACTAATGATGACAGGCCTCCATCATCTACTATCTACTTTGATTCTACACATTTAAAATTTAAGGGATTATTTTTAAATGAAGATCTGGCTTTTTCATGTGACTTTTTAAGCCTTACCTTACTGCCCTTGCATGGCTACTAAAGTCACTGGTAAAGTAACTATGAATCTCATGTCACTTCTGCCTACTGCACCCTATAATTCTAGCAATGTTTAGTACCTAATGCAGCACATCCACCAAATGAAAGTTTGTTAGTATGGGTGTCTGATTTAATGACTTCCTACATTTCAGAAGATCTAGTTCCTGATAAAGGCTGTGGATACTGGATCTCCTTGTATTAGTTATATTATCTTTCCTAAATACTATCTGCATGGCAGTCATTGTTGGTTATTAGGTATATAATTCTACATAGTGTCATAGAGTTGTATCAACACACCCTAGGGAAGCAAGAGAGTGAGTTATGATATTTTGTTTACTCACCATGAACTCTACATGCTTCTTCATAAATACTTCCTAAGCCATATCCTGAATTGTGTGAGTCAAGCAGAAGGACTATGTGCATTGTGTCCCCAGTCTACTGTGAAATGATTACATTTTGAGTAATGTGGTAAATCACCTTGAACATTACTCCTGTGTGTAAAATATGTTGTCTCTTGAACATGATGAGTCTCACTATATACCATTCTTCCTTCTTCATGATTGAATCTACAAGATGTAATAAATATTACTATATATTTTACAACATACACTGTCCCTCACCTGATATGTTGTTACCCATTTCTGAAGTGCAAAGATTTCTGTTTTGTTTTGCTGCTTGACATAATTATGAAGACTAAATCCCATGGCTACATAAATGCTAATTGTCATCCCACCATATTACACTTAAAATGGTCAGTCAAGTGTGTTGCCTCACTTTTCTTAGGTAGTTGTTTATTCCCCAATTTTAAACATCAACCAGACCATGATTTTATACCATTAATTAATACCACACCTGGCTACGGTGTTATATTTCATTTCCTAGGGAAGTGCATTAAATTTTATTAAACTTGGTGATTGTTTTGCCTTGATTAGAGGTTTGAGAACTTTGTTGGTATTGGTGATTTTTTTTTTGTCACATGCCTTTATGTATTCGTGACTCCAAGAAACAATTAGAATCAATATTTTTGCTTTTCTAATAGAACTTCCTGAATTATAAACTTTAAGCTGAACGTGAAGTAAGTTTACAGAAGGAGTAAGAAGAATAAATAAGTCCAAATTTCATTTTGGGGTCTATGAATGTTAACTTCTAGTCTGGAATAAGTTTCAGCACTTGTTTGAAGAATTAGGCCATTTGGCAGATATGGAGTTCTGTGAAGAGAACGAAAAATTAAAGGTGCCTGTGGTTTTCTGCTAAGATTTCTCCAATACATCTTTCAATTTCTTTTTTTAAAGCTCCTCTACAATAGAAACAAAAAACCAGGACCACTTTTGAATACTGAACAGTTGTCATAAGTTAGCTATTTTGGTTAGTTTGGTTAGTTCAAGTTTAACTCTTCACATTATGCTTCCTGGCTGACCACAGTAAGACAATACCATGGTGTGCATCAATATCAACTGGTGAAGATTATTCAATGACTTATCTCTAAAGCTCCAGTTAGCTCCTTCTTGTCTAGACTCACGCAGATATGAACTGTCAGAACCGGCTCATGAGACCCAGGTATGGAGGTCAAGTTTGTGGCATCCAAGTTGTATTTTATGTTAATAAGTTTGAAAAACATGAAGAATAAAAATTGTACATACAAGAGTAGAAACTAGCCTGCAGCCCAAGAAACTGTCACACAAAGTTGTAGTGCTTTTGGAAATAGTACTACTTATTTCATGGTCTAAAAGTAGTAGACAATCTCTTTCATTATTTCTATACTTCAGTCAGTAGGTGAATGTAGGTTCAGCTTCAACCAAGAGCATCAAGATCTCAGGTGAACATTTTGTTCAACTAAAGCTGATTATTATGGTTTCAAGTTGAAGAGGACTCCATGCTGAAGTGAAAATTTGCTATCTATTCCCATGAGTGTGATATGACTAAGGACAAATACCTCTGCTACTTAGTCAAGATTTATAAGATAAATCTAGCTTAGAGATATGACTCATCACTTAAGTGCACACACTGCTCTTGTAGAGGTTATATGTTTGGTTCTTATTACCAACATCAAAAGCTCAAAACTTCCTGTAAGTCCAATTCTGTGGGATGTGATAATCTTTTTTTACTTCTCTAGCTACTGCATCCATATGTACACAACCACACAGAGCATACACACACACACACACACACACACACACACACACACACACACAAACTAAAATATTTTTAAAAATCATAAAATATCTTTACTTCTTCATTAAACATAAAAGCCAAATTTTTTGATAGAATGTTTCTTCAATAATCTTTATCATCCCTGTGAGTCCCACAGAGAAAACAAATTGCTCTAGAGGTCAAATAATCTCAGAAATGAAAAGAAAATGATATTTATTCTTTAAATCAGGCCACACATGTCATAAATTGAATAAAGTAAAACTGAGTGCAGCAACTGAAATTGAAAAATAATTAAAAACTCTCTTTGGTTAAATTTAGCTCACTGGAATTTGCTAGAAAGGCTGTGAGTTTTGCAGAACAATTTTAGCCAGCAACTTGGATTATAAAGCTAATTTACATCCTACAAATTTTCAATTGTAAAACTAATTTATAGTCAGCAATTTTGGGTACATACCTGAAGATATAAATTTCTTTTTCAAATATTAAAATCTATGTGACCATATTTATTTGAAATAAAATATCTCATAATGTGGTAAATGATTTATAGTGGAAATAAAAGTCAGCCTCAGTTCAGGCAATAAGGGCATAATGAATATAATTTTATCATTCTTATGGGAATAAAATGTGTATAGTGGTTGTAATTTTAGATATCCTTCAATTCTGTAGTGGAACATTTTACCACGCAATAAGTTTTGTTAAAAAATAGGACAAAGAGTACATATAAATGAATTAAAATTCAAGAAGTTTTCTTAAACTTTGTTGCCAAAGCATCACCCTTATGTGAGGCCTAATACAATCATTGAATCATACTTACATGAGAAATAATCATCCATCAGATTTAAAAATAATGGGAGGGGGTAGGGACCTTGAATAAGGATATACAAGGTTAGAAAGTGTGACTTCTTTGTTAATAATAATAATAATAATAATAATAATAATAATAAAATAAACCAACTTTAGTATTTTGATATTTAGCAAAAAACAGTAAAATAAGCCAGGCTCAGAAATGTAAATATTTGATTTTTTTCTTAATTATGGAATCATGATTTTTTTAAAAATGTATTAAACATATGTATATACATATATCAATTAATAACAAGAAAAGAGCAGTAAACTATTTTAAAAGAAGAAGATGAAATTGGAAGGAGTGAATAGGAATCAAAGCACAATGATGAGGAGATCTGATAGTTATTTTTCTTTTTCCTGTGGGCTAATAACAAGAAGTAAGTAGAGGCAGAGGAAGAAAGCATCATAACTGCTCCAACTTGCAACCGTGGTAACAAGAACATGGAACTGTTTGTTCACATTTCTATGGGTCAGAAGAGGAAAGAGAAAGACTGGTCTTTGTTTATGAGTCTCAGGGTCATGTTCTTCAATGCACTCCAAGACATATATTCTCCTGTGTTCACACAGCACTTCTTTAAATACCCATCAACACATTGGCATGGTCTTCTGAATATGAGTTTTCAATAGATTCCTTGTGAGTAAAATGTTGCCATTTGCTTATATTCCCTGATGTCTCAGAACTCAGCTTAAGTATGTATTTTTCCCAACTTTATTTGACTGATGTTAGAAACATTCAGTGTTTTTTATAAAGGTGAAGTGCTTTTCCTTTGTGTTTTATTAATGTGCTTGAAAAGTTTCAAAGTGTATTCCAGTGTTTTCTTTTGTTATTGCTGCAAGCAGGAAGATGTGACAAATATAACCAAACCATGAATCCGTTCCCTGTGACTTTTAAGCTGCAGTACTGCAGTACTCTCCAATTTCTCCTTTGAATTAAAAATAACCGTACACCCATGTCTATAACTTCCTAATCAGTGTGTGTGTGTGTGTGTGTACTATATATATCTTGAATGAAATAGTTCGGAAAGAAATTTATGCATGAAAAACTTGATATATTAGAGAGAAGTTTTGAATTAAAGTCACATTAATGGCATATAACTATGTTACTTGCATGAAAAATTAGAATCATAGTTAACAGAAATTTGGAATTTAGGAGAATTAAGAAATCCTAGGAAGTAATGCAGAGGTTTTGGAATAAGCAAATGCAGCAGATTTTGTATTTGAATGTTGCTCAGCTCTTCTAAAGTAAAATGAGTCAGCTGTTTGTCACAGAGCAATCACCACACATGTCAGTGAAGTGTTTTCCCCAGGCTACTACTTAATAAAGGACTGCTAAATGAATTGATCCAATTTGTGCTCTACATGCAAGTGTGTAGGCAGATACTATCAAACATCAGCATTAATGGGAAGACCTAAGAGCTGAAGCTCAGTAAGCATACTGAAAGTGCAAAAGAAAAAAAGCAAACTTACTTTCATCATTATGAAAAAAAAATCCATTCATATGACAGGCATTGTGCTCATTTAAGTAAATTAAATATATTGTCATGTAATATGCCTTGTTGAGTAGTAGTTTATTTTCAATGGACAAAACCAGTTAAATCCTCATGGATAATACATATATACACACAAAAAAAAATTTAGAAGAATAATAAGCATTGTACTTCACTTTAACAATTCCCTTGCTCATTGTCACAGAAAATGTTACATACTGAATGATTTAAGGTAAATTTTACTCAGGAAACAAACCTTTCTCAATCACGAAGAATCAGCTAAATGGATGTGTAAGAATGTTTGTGAAAGTACTCTAAATGAAGTAAATGCATTTTTTTTTAAAACAGACATTCAGCTTTTAATATTCAGGTAAACTAAAGATCACAACAAAACTACAAAATATACATAAGGTTGAATATATTATAATCAAATCTTACACTGTCCACCAGTGTCTACATAAGTCATCAGGATGCAGAAATATTAGGAAAATGCCACTATTATAAGTACATTTATAAAAGAATAAGATGCATCAAGAATAGATCTTATGTATTTCTAAAACAAGAAATTACTTAAATATAATTCCTGCAAAAGAACTAGCTAGAACTTACATGAAAAAGCTTTAATTCTCTTGGCATATTCATGTGATGCAATTGAACTTTTTGATTTAGTTTTGCAGTGGTTATTGACCTGTGGGTTTTGACTCCTTTAAAGGGTCAAGCAACTCCTTTACAAAGGCTGCATATTAGTTACTCTGCAGAGCAGTAGCAATTAATAACAGCAGCAAAGTTAGAGAGATCAAGCGGCAGTGAAACTAATTTTAAGGTTGGGGGTCACCAAGACAAGAGGAACTGTATTAAAGAATCAGTATTAGAAGGGTGGGAATGACTGATATGGTACATGTTTATTTAGTACCTTCTGTGTGCCAGATTCATTCTTATGCTTTGAAGTATAGAACTCAAACTGAAAAATGGAAAATAAATCAGAGAAGTTTCTCCTTTATATAAAACATGAAATCAATTTGGAAAGATAGACAATGATCATGTTAAATTAGTAAATTAAACAGAAGGTAAAGGGTGCAACTGAGAAATCCAAAAGAGAATGTTGAGAATGCAGGATAGCAAATGAAACCAGGTGTTTTCTAGCAGATGATTTTAAAACAGTTTCCAGGAAGCTGATTAAGTTGGTAAATTTACAATATTTTCTCAACAGTAGACAAAGAAGAGTCATAAAATATAAATAGTGTTTATGACTGAAAAAAGCAACCTGGCTTTGCCTTCAATGGTAGTTCATAGACTATTACCTAACCATTTGAGCTTCAAATACGCTAATAAAAAGCTTAATTCTTCCTGCTGCTGCTGAGGGTATCTGCAAGGATCCCTACTGCGACCCCAAACTGAGTGAACTGAGCAAACCAACTGCAGGGGTCTCTGAGGGGCAGATTCGAACCCTGACCAGAGGTGAGGAGGGTTCGGCAGGCCTCAGCGCCTGTATCCTGGCCTGGGAGGGAGAGTTGAGCTCCCATTGCTTCCGGTTCCGCCACCAGGACCGGTGCTCTCTGCGGCGTCCCAGCACACTCTGGAGCAGGGGACAGCTGAACTCTGCACCTGGCCACACCCACAGCTCCTGCTGCTGCTGAGGGAATCTGCAAGGATCCCTACTGCGACCCCGAACTGAGTGAACTCAGCAAACCAACTGCAGGGGTCTCTGAAAGACAGAATCAAACCCTGACCAGAGAGGTGACAGGAGACACACAAACCAAAGTGCCACAACTGACCAGGACCCATCTAATCGTGAACCACTGAAGCCATGGGCAAACGTCAGTGCAAGAAATTACATAATAATACAAAGGGCAATATGGTAACCCCAGAAGAGAGTGGCGATCTTACAAATACAAGACCTGAACTGAGCAATGAAGAGGAAAAAGAAGGAAGCAACAACAAAAATTACTTTTTGATGATCATCGAAGCTCTCAAAGAAGATATGAAAAAAAGCCTCGAAGCTCTCAAAGAAGATACGAAAAAAAGCCTTAAAGAAATAGAAGAAAATACAAACAAAAAATTGGAAGAGATGAACAAATCTGTGAAAGAAACATGCCAGGAACTAAAAG